>MDJU01000625.1:0-18924 GCA_001721665.1 Trichoderma pleuroti
GCATTGAGGATTTGGGGGGGGGGGGGGGGGGGTTACGACTTCTCGGCGGCCGAGGTACCCGAGAGTCCGTGGTTGGGGGAAATTGAAGCAGCACAAACGGCTCGCCAAACAAGGGAGTGAAATCGCACAGGCAACGAGAGGGTAGCAGAAACAAAAAGAGAAACCGTAGATGGAGGAGAGAGAGAGAAAAGATGACGAGGAAAAAAAAAGAGGAATGTCAGCGAGCGTGAGATATTGGGCCAAGGAATGACAACTAGCTGGACAAGCCGGCGAGCAGAAAAGGGAGAAGCTTCAAGCCCCTTCTCACGCGTAAGACTCAAAACTTGGCGATGCAGTGACTGTGTTAAACGACCGCGGCACTTTGGCTAGCAGGCCCCGATAAGGGACAATGCGCCTGGAGGATTGCGCTAAAGAAGAGCTCCAGCGCTCCACAGGCCCCAGCCAGCCGCTATCCGGGAGAATCGCGCCAGATGAATCAGCATAAGCATTGATCCAGGTTTGAAAAGTCTCCATTGTCGAGTAGAGATTTGTTGCTTTTATTGCAGTAGTAAGTGAGTACCTAGGTACAGGTATGCAGTAATATCGACTCTTTTTTTTTTTCCAACCCAAGAGGGATCCAATACAAATTAGCACTAGAGTAAGCACCCAAGCATTTGATAAACGTCCGTCCTTCTGCAGCAAAAACGCTCCATCGCATCAACTCAATGCCTCTTCACTCACTCACTGCTCACAACCTCCAAACGCACACGCACAACATCTTTCTTGTCTCCATCTTTCAGAATCTTCAACAAATGCCTACCAACTTTTATATAATGCATCCGTCCTCCCCTCCAAAATCAAACTCCCCAGAGAAAACCATTTCCATTCCGCAAAAAAGCCCGTCAACAGGCCCTCTGCTGAATGGATTTGCATGATGCGTAAATGTGAAGCGTAACCCAGACCCCGGTATCTCAAAGTCCGCTTCCAAGCCAGTTTCATTCTCCCCCTCCAAAAAAAGGGCCTCTATCAGATTACCAACCTGTAAACACCACATTCTCAGTCTTCATCAGTGCCCCTATTTTATCCATTTTTTGCTCAACTAGGTACCGCATTTGATAATCTACTCGGATAGTCTTGAAACGTTGGGCCATTTGGCCAGAGCTGCCGTTCTGAACGCGTCTGTTTCTTTGCTTCTCCAGCTCTTGAGAGTCTCCAGCGCAGCTACGGCATCGGTAAAGGTCGCACTCGCGTGTTCAATAAGACTAGAAATCTCCTTCTCGCACTTTGCAACATCGACACCCAGCAGTAGCCTGGCCTTGATGGCGGAGAGCACATGAAGGGGGCTAGCCTGGTGCTTTGCCTGGAAAGCCTCGTTGTATTTGCTCAGATCCGCAGTCTCGTCCACAGGCTTGAATTCGGCCTTGAGGGTTTCGAGAACCTTGGGAGGGAGGTCGGACGGGGCGTTGTCGAGCAGCTTTCGGAAGGCAACGACCTGCTCGTGCACCCTCGGATTCTCGGCATCGATTCCCAGGGCGCGGTTGAGGCACTGCAGCGCAAGGACATATTTTCCTACAACAGCTTGTTAGTATCCCTTGTGCCAAACATTCTTACTTTGGTGACAAGTGTTGCTTACTTCTGCGCATGTAAACCTCGAATCCAACAATCTGGGCCTCGATGCTCTTGGGGCTCACTTGCAGCATGGGTCCCAAAAACTTCATTGCCTCGCCGAGGGGATCTGTCGTTGCCGCCAAGGCCAAGCCAAGAGGGTCTTCGTCCTTCTTCTTGGCGTCTTCTGCTTTGCCGCCCTTGTTGGGATCTTGCTTGGCCTGTCTCTCCGCCTCCTCTCTCTCGAGACGCTGCTGCTCCTTTCTAGCCTTCTTGGCCGCCTTCTTCTTCTCAAGGGCGACTTCTTCATCTGTCCCGTTGGTTCCGTTGGCCGAGGGCTTCTCTGCCAACTTGAGATAGAGATTGATAGCATCAAGAGCCACTCTCGTGTAGACTGGGTGGTCCCGGAAATGGTCCTCCCAACGAACCATGTCGATATAGGCTCGGATTTGGCCTTTTCTGAGCGAAAAGCTGTGGAAGTCAAACTGGTCATCCTGCCAAACCTCAAAGATGCTGTTCAAAGCGTGGAACCGCTTCAAAGCAAGGCCAGTGTTTCCTTGTCTAGCATAGGCCTCTCCATCTTCCGTCAAGAACCAGACGCACTGCATTTCCAAAAGGTCTGCAAGGGGGCCGCCGACAGTCTCTGCTCGTGTGAACAAGCCAACAGTCTTGAGAGCTTTCTCGTTCTCGTTGCTTCGAAGCTGATACTTGGCACACTTGCTGTTAATGTATCGGTCCTTTAGGTCGAGTCTTCGCGCCTGGTTCATCATCTCTGCTGCCTCCTTGATGTTGCCCTCGTGCTTCAATATCCTGGCCTTGGTCATGTGGAAATCGACACTCTTAGGATCCTTTTCAATGGCACGATCAACATACTCGCGGGCCTTTGCCAGGTCGCGACTCATGTGGTAGTTGTAGTGCTGCGCCAGGTAGTAGAGTGCAGCGGCCTCTCCTTTGTCTTTGCTCTCAGAGTCGACGTCTTGGGATGTGAGGTACTTCTCAACGACCTCTCTTAGAGTATCCTTCTTGAAGGAATCAGAGTACAGGTGCTTCAGGTTGGCAAAGAGAGAGGGGATTCCCTTGTTCAGCACAAGGGTCAGATACGATTCCGCAACCTGTCGAAACTCATCACCTGCAGGAATTATTGTTAGAAAAAAAACCCCCATTCTTCCTCTCAAGAGTATCCATCAATCATTGTCGTTTCTGAACGGGACTTGGTTGCTTACCGCTGAGGAAGTCGAGGGGGACTCGTCGAGCAATGTCGCAACGAGGGAACCTGGCAGCGTACTCGTCGTAAATAGCCTTGCGTGCGACCGCATCATCGGGAGACAGCTCCATGGCCTCCTCCAGCTTCTCGTAGTAAAGAGTGTGCTCCGAGTTACGGTCGAGGAGGAGTCGGTAAGCCTTGACAGCATCCTCCTTGCGCCCCAGCTTGAGGAGGTAGTCGGCGCGGCATTCCAGCACCGCCAGTCGATCCAGGTTGTGCTTGGCACCAGTCTCCAGGTGGTCCAGAGCTCGCTGGTAATCGCCCTGCTCGGCAATGATGGAGTTCTTGTACATGACTGCCTCGGAATGCTCAAGGTCGTATCGAGAAGGGGGCGATTTCAGCGTCTCTTCGTATGTGGTGAGGACTTTCTCCGCCTCGGTAAGACTTCCAGCCAGATGGTGCGCAATGGCCAATGCCGTCCAGCTGGAGCGCACCTGCGGTCTCGCCTGGAGCATAGCTGTCCGGCTCTGGATGTATCCCTGGTAGTCACGAACGTGCACCTGGAGAATGGCAAGGTCTCGCTGGATCTGGGCAGAGCTGGGATCGAGCTTGAGAGCAAACTTGTATGCCTTGATAGCCTCCTCAAAGTTCTTGACCGATCGATACAGGAGACCGTAGACGTGCCAACAGATGTGGGACTTCATGTCGACCGTCAGGGCCTCCTTTGCCAGAGGGAAGGCCTCGTCTGACTTTCCCTGGCTGTTGAGGATCAACGCCTTCATGGCCATCGTGTCTCCATGCTTGGGGTGCTTCTTGAGGATCAGCTCGGCCGTCTTCAAGCCTCGCTTGTACTGCTTGTCCTCGAAGCTGCGGATGATGGTTCGGAACTGCGCCGCTTCTTTCGGCGCCAGTGGTTGGGGCATCGTGACGAATTTGCCGGCAGTAGCTCGATGGAATCACTCGATGGAATCACTCGATGCGAGGTCGACGGCAGGTTCTGATTTCGACTCGAAACGCAGCCAATCAGGTAGCGACGGATGTTGCCTGTCAGAGTCGAGGCGAGCCCAAAGGAAAGGTTGGTTTGCTGTTGCTCTTGTCGCGTGGCTTCGAGAGTCAAAAAGGACAAATGGCCACTCCCAAGGTGTCAATGCACGAGAATTCCCGTCCTCTGCACTATGAACAAAGTCGAATGTCGCCCCTCGTCAACAGGCCGTCTCGAGCTTCGGTGCGCGTTCTCGTCAGAAGTTGTGCGGATGCCTGCAGTGCTTGATTGGAGGCCAGAAATCGGCGCAGCAAGACTGGATGCTGCCGGCGGGACTTCGGAGTTGGGTTCCTCCACTCGAACGTGGCCAAATGCCAAATGCCCCACCATCTCGAGGCTCCAAAATCCGAGACAAAGAGACAGCTTTTGGCGGGGTAGCTGCGGGCTTGATTTGGCTGCAGGGAGACATATGGAGTTGATTCAATTGAACAAAGACATGCTGTAAAGGCTTGATTGGGGGTGACAATGACAATGCTGTTGTTTCATGCTGTACGAGGGAAGAAATGCACAAAAATGCTACAAAGTTGTTTCAGAGACAAGGATAAAAAAGGTAGGGGGGGTTTTATATTGTACAGAGTGCACATTGTCCTCGTAGTGATAGCTTAGTAGGGTAGTACACTTTTTGTTTTATATACAAGCTTGGCGTCTATATTCCAATCCACATGTTCATTTTCACATTCAAAATCGTACAAGCACATGCGGCATCATTAGCCCATACCGCCCGGGATGGTGCTGGTTCTGGTCACATCCGGTGTCATGATGAAGTCGGGTTGCCATCACCTTTGCTGAGCTTCTGTGCAGCCTCCCAATTGCTCATGGCATCTTGCCAGCTCTGGCTAGAGGTACCGCATCTTCCCTGTATGACATCCCAAGTCCTGCTGCGGACAATGCTCTCTACGGCTCGTTCCTGTCGCATCAGGAGGGCAAGGGACTGGGTGCGAGCTTCTCGGGGGAAGAATCGTCCTGAATAGGGATCCAGTCTTTCGTCAACAATCCGCTCGCGGTCTCTCTGCTTTTCCAGTTCCAACATGGTAGCCTCGGGGTCATCGGGGTCCGGGCTGGTGGCAACGATGCCGCAATAGCTGAGCACTTCGGCTCTAGCCTTCCACGACGGAAATAAGACCTTGTCCTTGAACGACTGGCATGCCGCAGGATCGATCGGCTCGGCAAAGGATCGCGGGGCACGTTTGGAAGTCGAGCTGGGGTCGAAGCCCGTCCGAGCCGGCGTGACCAGAGCATTGAGATTCTGGGTAATGGAGTCGTCTATTGACGATCGAGACAGCCGCAAAAAGTCTAAACAGCAACAATAAGCAGGGCGCCGAGCCACATTGCCACCCCGAGAGATCACGTACCACGAAGCGTGCCAAAGGAGAAGCAAAACTGGGGTGAAAGGCGAGGCTGCCCGGGAGGCTGCGACATGATGGCCTCGGGCTTACTGGAGCCACCCACAGCTTCCGCTGTTGGAGTGGCGCCTTTCCACAGGATTCCCGCCACAATGTGGGAAATGAAGACAGCGGCCTAGGCAAAGCGTTTCAGGCGGTGACGCGGCTCGCTGGGCTGTGCGTCGTCGCAAATGTCGCTGCGAGGATGGAGAGGCTCGGAGAGTTGAGAGTGACGCGAGCATCTCCAAGGCGGATGGCATGACGGGGTCCAAAGGCGAGAGACGGCGCCGTGCCGGAACAACAGGGGCGATTTTCGGACCAACGTAGACCCGCCAGGGAGGGCTGCTGGGGGGTACTCGGGTGTACATGGATTGAAGATACATTGTTCCGATACCACTTGGGATGAGTACGGTGTTATCGATGATGGAAATTTCTGTGTTGAATGTCATGGAATTTATCCATGTGATTGCCCGAGTAGGATTGCTGTAACCCAGGCTCAATCACATTTTCGGTGCAGCCTGGCGTAGTTGCGTCCCTGCAACAGCTGAGACAAGCTCACGCGAGCACCCTGAAAGCTCACGGGTACTACTAGGTAGTCAACCCAGCAGGCTGAGGTTACGTTGAAGGTTGAGAGCCTTGGTCCTAATGCCGGGGTGGATTTGAAATAGCATCGTTATCAAGAAAGCACGGCCTTGTTATGAAATCACATTGATCCGGCACCCTCCGCGGGCTTCTGCCGCAAGTGTCAGAAGATGACCGAGACTGCGACCGAGTCTGCAAATTGTTGGCGCAGCTTTGAGAACCTTGGAATCTTTGCAACAGGGGAAATCATTCCCGCCAAGTTTTCCATCCATTTTATTTGGACCAGACAACAAACAGGTAGCTGTGGTACCACCAAGTACATGCAGCTCTGCTACATACTAATTTGAACAAAGAGGCAGCCTCAATCTGCCCACCAACGGATCGGTCCTTGGCACAGTAAATAAGCATCTCACCTCTCTTAGGGGGGTCCGTCCGTTGTCCAGCATGATCATCTCGTGTCATTCATAGGTGCAAAGGAACATTACATTTGAATCCATTTAATATTGACCCATGCAGCAGGTTCCGGAGCCCTCCCGGAGGTAAACAGCAGTGGGAGCTGACACCAACTCCGAGCTCCCTCTCTCGTACTCGTATTCCGCCCGCCCTGTCCCCCAGCTGCAGCGGCTTATTAGGGCCCTACGACTTACAGTTTAGTGCCAACCCGCGCCCAATCGCAGGCTGCTCCAGCGCTGCCCTTGCCTTGCTACGGTGCGCAACCCCACACGGCACGCCCCCAGGCCGGTATCTGTACATCGATCTCCCCTGATGACGATGGCGGCTTGTCGCGTGGCCAAAGTCAGTGACGTGCTGAGCAGCGGGTTTTCCAGGGCATTGGCAGATTTTTGCTTCTCGCCGCCAATCATGTCGTGCTGGACGGTGCCTTGCATTGTCAACCGATACGCCCCCCTCCGGTGCAGGAATTCGCATCCATCCGTTCATGCTCTGCAACGCCCGCAATTCCGGCTTTACACGCCTGTACATTGTATGTAATTCCATAGCCTACGTTAGTACCTAGGTAAATGCAAGTGGCTGCATGAACAGCATTGATCTCGAGTCGTCAACCAAAAAAAATCAATACAACGTACCCGACCCCAATCACTTGCTAGTCCCAAAACAGGCCTGTCTGCACACACCCGGATTGTGGGCTTGCCTCCTTTAATAATTCCAACCCCAACGAGCTCATCTCCAAACCTCTTGAGACAAAGTCCGCATTCCCTCTTCTCCCTTCTGGCTGCCTCTTTTTTCTTTCCTTCTTCTCATCTATTTCTTGTATTTCTTCCTCTTGCTCCAGCTACCCAGCATTTTCATCCTTTTAGCAGCATCATTCAACTCCGCCTAGCGCGCTCAACTAGCTTTCCCGTCTGTAATAAGCCTCCAGTGTCCAACAAACCGAAAACCCCACGCCGCACAGCCAACAGCAATCTTTGTCTCGACTTTTCCGCTCCTTCGTCTCCTCACCCTCACGAAGCCTCAACGAGAAACCAGCATCGTTTTCAACATGGCGGAAGCAAACAGTGGCAGCTGGTCGGCCTTTCTCAAGGTAACTATCAACTCCCCACCGCGCAAACACGACATCTTGCCTCTTCTTCTAACCGTCGAAACCCGCAGTCCATCGCCTCCTTCAATGGCGATCTCTCCTCCCTGACCGCCCCTCCCTTCATCCTCTCGTCCCAGTCCCTCACCGAGTTCTCCTCCTACTGGGCCACCCACCCGCCCATCCTCACGGCCGCCGCCGCAGAGGCCGATGCCGCCAAGCGCGCCATGCTGGTCCTCAAGTGGTTCCTCTCGACCCTCAAGCACCAGTACGCCAGCCGCAGCGAGCAGTTTGGCAACGAGAAGAAGCCCCTGAACCCCTTCCTCGGCGAGCTCTTCCTCGGCAGCTGGAACGACGAGGCGGGCAAGACGACGCTCATCTCGGAGCAGGTCAGCCACCACCCGCCCGCGACGGCCTACTGCGTGCGCAACGACAAGACGGGCATCCAGCTCGAGGGCTACAACGCGCAAAAGGCCACGTTCAAGAGCACAATCATTGTCAAGCAGATTGGCCACGCCGTGCTCACCATCCCCGTCGGCGAGACCAAGGAGCTGGAGCGCTACCTCATCACCCTGCCCTCCCTCCACATCGAGGGCCTCATCTTTGGCGCCCCCTTTGTCGAGCTCGACGGCTCGAGCACAATCGTCAGCTCCAGCGGCTACACCGCCAAGATCGACTACAGCGGAAAGGGCTGGCTGTCCGGTAAGAAGAACACAGTCATCGCCTCCGTCTTCCCCACCGGCGACGAAAAGGACGTGCTCTACAACGTGACGGGCCAGTGGACCAAGGAGTTTGAAATCTACCAGGGCCCCGCCAAGAAGAACTCAAAGGCCACGCTCGTGTCCACCTACGACGCCGCCAGCACCGAGCAGACCAAGCTCGCCCTCGCAGACCTCGACAAGCAGCACCCCCTCGAGTCCCGCCGCGCCTGGAGCAAGGTCGCCGAGGCCATCCAAAAGGGCGACATGGACGCCGTCTCCGTCGAAAAGACCAAAATCGAGCAGGCCCAGCGGAGCCAGCGCGCCAAGGAGACCGCCGACGGCCAGCCCTGGGAGCGGCGGTACTTCAACGCCGTCGCAGAGGACGAGACCCTCGCGCTGCTGGGCAAGGCCGCCGGCGTGCCCCTGGACGGCGACAAGGACAAGACGGGCGGCCTGTGGAGGTTCGACGCTGCCAAGGCGGCCAAGGCAGAGGCCGAGCAGCTCAGCGACGAGCAGGTTGCGCAGATTGAAACAGAGCTCTTGGGTCAGTAAAACTCGGGACTTTTAGAGCAAGGCACAATAGACGGCGCGTTTCGATTTCTATATATACTCCTATATATATGCAACAAAACAAAAAAAGAGGGCATCAAACGGCAGGGGAAAACGCACTGCGAGGACTACATCAAGAACCGAGCTGTCTTGGGCGAAATATTACGGGACCTTTTTTGGATGTGTGTTTTGTGTCAAGGGGGGAGGGAATAAATGAGGCATGATGGATGGGTCACTAGCCACCTTTTTTTGACTACACTACGGTTTTTCACGGGAGAGTAAGCATTTTTAATGTAGAGATGAAGATTACTTTTTTTTTCTTTTGGATTTTCAACCATTGAATTCTGTACACTTTTTTTGGTATCATTTCTTTCCTTCTTTTTTTCGTCGTTTTGCCCCATTCGTGGTGCCCTTTTTCCTTTTGAATATACCAATAGGTACGTAGAGTATTCTAGAGGTGTTGGTAGGAATACTACAAAATATCTGCAACGCTTGGTTCGTCCTCACGATGCACTCTCAAAGCCTTGTCCCATTGCCATTGTTAAGCAAAGCAGACGACATTTAGAGCTGGTTGGCAGTGTTGAAGTCCTTGAGAGCCTCGGCAACACGCTTGGACATGGTCTTCTCACCCTCGCGGACCCAGACACGGGGCTATGTGGCAGTTAGTGTCATTAGGCTCGACGAATTGTCTCGCAGGTAGCAGTGGATAACTCACGTCAAAGAACTTCTTGTTGGGCTTGTCATCGCCATCGGGGTTGCCAATGGCAGTCAGGAGGTAGTCCTTCTTGTTGAGGACGTAGTCGCGGATGCCGGACAGGTAGGCGAACTGCATGTCGGTGTCCATGTTGACCTTGACGACACCGTAGCTGATGGCCTCGAGGTACTCCTGCTTGGAGGAGCCAGAGCCGCCGTGGAAGACGAAGAAGACGGGCTTGTCGTTGTCGGACTTGATGGCGGCCTTGACGTGGGCCTGGTGCTTGCCGAGCAGCTCGGGGTGGAGCTTGACGTTGCCGGGCTTGTAGACGCCGTGGACGTTGCCGAAGCCAGCGGCAATGGAGAAGTAGGGGGAGATGGGGGAGAGGGTGTTGTAGATGGTGAGGATGTCCTCGGGCTGGGTGTAGAGGGAGTTGTTGTCGACATCCTCGTTGTTGACACCGTCCTCCTCGCCACCAGTGATGCCAATCTCCATCTCGAGCCACTGCTTCATGGGGGCAGCGCGCTTCAGGTACTTGGCGGTGGTCTCAATGTTCCAGTCAACGGGCTCCTCAGACAGATCAATCATGTGAGAAGAGAAGAGGGGCTCGCCGGTGGCCTTGAAGTAGGCCTCGTCAGCAGTGAGCATGCCATCGAGCCAAGGGAGGAGCTTCTTGGCGCAGTGGTCGGTGTGGAGGACGACGGGAATGCCGTAGGCGGGGGCAATGGATCGGATGTAGTTGGCACCGGCGATGGCACCGGCGATGGAGGCAGCCTGGTCAGCGTTGTCGACACCCTGTTTTGCGAGTCAGCGACTTCATCTTGGAGTACGAGTACGCGCAGTTGCCATCTAGCGATTCACTGAGTTTTTTTTAGTTTTTTTTTTTCATACCTTTCCGGCGAAGTAAGCGGCACCGCCCTGGGACATTTGCAGGATGATGGGGGACTTGGCATCGCGGGCAGCCTCAAGAGAAGCAACGACGGTGGAGGAGGAGGTGACGTTCTGGAGGAGACACTTGGTTAGCTGCAAACCCCCCTAGAAAGAGCTCGTTTTCAAACTTACAATGGCGGGGATGGCAAACTTGTGCTCGCGAGCGTACTCAAAGAGTCTCAGGACGTCATCGCCGACGATGACACCGGTCTTGCGGCTCAGGACTTCGGTAGCACCCATGTTTGCGAGGTTTTGGAGTGAATTGTACTAAAGCAAGGTCGTAGGAGAGTAGAGGGTTTGGGTTCTGCAGAGTTGCGAGAGGACAAGTCAGCAAAGGCGGCGTCGTAATAAATACGGTTTGGTCGGTGAAGGATGAAATGAGAATGGAGGAAGAAAAAAATGGAAGCCGATTGCTGAATGGTAGGTAATTGCTACTCGTAAGAGCGCGGGGTTTTTCCACCACAAGGTTCAGCGTAATTGAGTTATCGATAATGAGGGCCAGCCAGGGAGGGGCAGCTCCGTTGACGGACGGGACAAGCTGAGAGATTTGCTCCCAGTGCCGGCCCTGACTGGTTCACGGCTCGTCGATGGCGCGCAATCAGCGTGTCACAGGTGGAGATGCCATTGGCTGCGAGTGTTCCATTCCATTTGCTGTGCCTCGTGCATGCTGGCTGTCGTGCTGTCGCTGCGTCCAGTCCAACCCAGTCCAGTCCAATTGCCATCTGGTCTGGCCATTGCAGTCGCCATCGCCAGGTCGCCGTCTCGGATTGATTGACGCATGTGCTCCGTGCTGCCCCTATTCCTCCTTGTCCCAGCTCGTCTCCATCATTCGATGTCCTGTCGCGCAACGGATGCTCTGCCGATTTTGCAGCTGCTGAGAGACATCATGGTGGGGCTGATGCGCCGATGGAGGGGCAACGTGGGATGTGTGAGGGGCAAAAAAAAGAAGGGCAGAAACAGGGCCGAAAACAGGGGCGGTTGTGAGAGGGTGAGAGACTTACAGGGGGGGCTGCTGCGATAAGCAATGGGGAGTCGGTGGTTGGGCGATGAGGCTGGTGATGGAGGGAGAAGAAGAGAGGAAAAGAGAAGAAGAGAGGTTGGCGATGGCGATGGCAGATCTGATGTAGATGTAGAACTAGAGGCATGGCGGCTGGCAATAGCTCCCAATCGTGTGACCTCAGAGCTGCTCCTCTTTGCCGGCAAGCTTCTTCCTGCCGTAGCCGAAGCTTCGGGGAGAGCCACGGAAACATGCGGGACGAGGCTGCTGATGGAGTTGTTAGGCGGCGGTTTCATTGGTTTGTTTGTACTTTGTTGACCAGCCGGTGACTCGTTATTTTCAATGCATCAATGCTTATTTACCTAGTACGTATGATGTCAATTGTTGGCATTAGTTTATCAAGGTGAGCTCACCAGGACGCATTTGCTGTGTTGTGTCTGTACATTCACGCACGGCGCCACCCATGTAGCAGAACACAGGATTCGTACAACAACTTGTTTCAATAGCTCCTTCTCTTCCCCTCTCTTATTCTCGTACAGTACTCCGCATGTCATCGCCATGATTGTGGGTATTTGGAGTAGTCGTTCGTTTCAAGACGGGGCTTGCCGTCCCGATTTCTTCCAATGCAGGTACTTTTGAGCCGGCCCGGAGCGGGAGGCCATTCGGAACAAGACTCCTATAAGAGTGACCACATGGACCTGTGCACGGGGTGCGGGAATGCATACACCGCTTATTGAACCGTCATTTCCGGAGATGTGCGTTGTAAATTTTGACAAACTTGTACACAATGCTGATGCGTTCAGCCCTTGGTGCTGATTGTATGAGCAGACATGGCCTCGGCCGACGATTTTGCCCCTGCAGTGGTTCTCTGCCGATGTTTCCCGCAGCTTCTTGGCAGTTGGGGTAATACGATACGACGACGGCATCTTGGCCTGTACGCCGAATTGGGGTCAAAGACGGCATTCCGAATGTTTACTATTTAACAAGCTGTGTCGCATGTTAACTACCTAACCTCTGGAATGGTGTGGAATGCATGGCATAGGCAAGGAGCTAGTCTTTAGGAGATGGAACCTCATGTGTAAAAGTTGCACATTGATATGATCAAATCCCACCATTAAAGGATGACGACTGTATTAATTCATTACATATCTCGGGTTTGTATTTTGCCACTTATTGTCTATTTGCCATATTCCCCAAGATTGCATGGCTCGCATGAAACGTCGTGGTTGCTCTTGCACTCCCGCAGTATCAAATGCGTGCTGATTAGATAACCTGAATCTCCACTGCCTGCAGCTGCCCTAGCGGGGTTAGAACTTCAACTCTGTTTTACTTGCACTTCTCACTCACAGTAACGACATCTACTACGCCTTCGATTTATTGCTTGTCCTATTCTCTTTGCAAATCCATGTGCATGTCCATGTCCCTTTCATAATGCCGAATAGAGGCGGCAGAAATTCATCGGGCCCGTGGGGCCGCCTCAAGCCCGTGGAGCAAGACCCCCTGGAAAGCATCGGGCTCCCATCCAAGGGCGACACCAGGTGAATGGATTCATGGTCTATACGTGTTCTACCTACCAAAGACATGTCCTTAACCACTACGTATCAGGTTACTGGACCTCAAGACGCAAGAAAACTACTACACCAAGATAGTGGAGCGCTACATGACGTTTTGCTCTGACGCAGGGCAGCGGGACGAACTGCTTCGGAGATTCTCGTCACTAGAGATATCATCATCAAAACCAGCCTCTACTCCCGCTAGCTCTCGGCCTGTTCTACCCACGGTTGATCATGAAAAGCTTCAGAACCCTGCCAACACCAAGGCTCTGTCCGATGTCATGGCGGCTCTACGAAAACTGAGAGAGGGCATTGTTGCCACGAAGCGGGCTGATGACTTTGCCGCACAGGCCTATCTTTTCTGCATTCGACTCTCCATATTAGTCAAGCATCCCGAATCCTATCACCCAGCTATTCTTCACCTGCTGCGTTCGATTCACCCGCAGCAGCCCCTCACATCTGTCGAACTGCAAGAGGTAGTGGGCTACCTGGTACTAGATACAGCTTGTCGGCGCGGGGAGCTGGCAGAAGCCTTTGCGCTGCGACGGAGATATGAGCTCAAGGACTCCAAAGTAAACGCGGCACTAACAGCGTTGACGCACGACAACTATGTCGTGTTTCAAAAGGTGAAGAGGAGCGTAGACGGGCATCGGGCAAAGATTATGGAGTGGGCAGAAGGTGATGTGAGAATGCACACCCTCAAGTGCTTTGGAAGAACGTACCTGTCGGTCGACTTGGACTTTTTGGAAAAGGCGACGGGGTCAAAGTGGTTAGACCTGAAGCAGGCTGACGGAGTTGGCTGGGACTTGGAGGGAAGCAAGGTGGTGATTCGCAAGGTCAGGGCACGGTGATGGCAGAGCACGCCGAGGAGGCCATGGTGCCCTGAAACGCGGTGTTGTTTACCCAAACGCCCACGATGCTATGCTGGAGACGTGTGTGGGCTGGCACGTTTCCCTGGCAGCTGTCAGTCAGCTGGCCCTCTTCAGAATGCCTCGATGGAAGCTCCAGCAAAAAGGGATTCACCCACCACCCGCCGGGGGGGGGCCCATTATCAACCATTCACTTTACCTTCGTAACGGGGTAGCCAACGATGGCCGTTTGAGTTCCGAAACACTCTGGCCGCGGCTTAACTATCTCCAGGCGGTTAAGAAGTTACTCAGGCACGCATCTCAGCATTCACTCCCACCAGGGCTCACCCCCCACCACCAAAGAGTCACGCACCTCTCTCCACCACAAGCCATTCCATCTCTGCATCTCTATAGCAAATACCACCTCATCGATAGCATTTCACACCGTCTGCTTCTTGCTATGGCGCCGGCGAGAAAGAGGCCGAGAGCCGCGCAGTCCGATGATAGAACCACGTCGGTGCTTCTCGCTGATTATCGCACCGCCTGGCTGCTTGCGTACGTATCCATTTCCATGTCCCACCTGGCATCATTTTGACGATTCCGATGCCGTTGTGTCCTTCTTTTTCTTTGCCCCATCGTCTGTCTTTGCAAGAAGCAGCCTTGTCTATGCCAGTCTTTCCCAACTAGTAGCTAAAACTAACTAAAGAAACAAACACAGGTCCGACGAGCCATCAGTTGAAATCATCTGCAAAAACGAAACATTCAAGGTCCACACGAGCGTCCTCAAGCAGCATTCGGAATACTTTGAAACCTGCCTGAGCAAGCCATTCAGCGAGTCGGATGGCGTGGTTCGCTTTGATGACATCGAGCCTCGGTACTTGGCCTTTTACCTGGGCGTGGCATACAGCTACTCATCCATCATGCCGCACACGCCCCCGGCTCCCTCTATGAATCCCGAGGCCAAGGCACTGCGCACGCCTCTCCGGGACTATATAGAGGTGTACAAGCTGTGTGACCGGTTTCTCAGCACGCAGATGGGCGAATTCATCCTCAAGTGCATCAAAACGAGCATTGGAGACGGGCATCGAGCCTTGTTTCGCTCGTTTGCGGATGAGGAACAGCAAAAGGCGCTCATGAGAGATTTTGCGGACGGATACGAGGCGCTTGAGCACGGCCACGCGTTGCAAAAAGAGCTGTCGGAGCGCATTATTGAGTATTTTGTCGAGGGCATCTCGTACGAGGCTTGGGACAGCTACATGGAAGAGGTGATGCACAGGCCCAAGTTTGTGGCGCAGGTTTCCAAGGGATTTGCAAGAAAGTTGTCAGAGGCCATGTCTGCGAGATCCAAGATGAAGCGCAAAGAGCTTGGCGGCCCATGAGAAGAGATTTATGAGAAGACGAGGATTGGAGAGAACTTTGCTAAGGTGGTGTGAGACGGGGTGGGCTTCACGTATCCGTCGTTGCTCGCGGTGAATACTGACTGTGGAGGCGGAGTGAAGTCTGAGGGGTTGGTGAGATGAAGCTGTCGTTTTTCTGCAGTGGGTTTGCAAAGGGGTTGACGATTTTCTGGCATGGAATAGCCAGCTTGGGTTGGCGAGCAGCTAGGAGAACAACAGCATTGATACTGCGGCTCTTACTACTCGCAAAGGCCGATGGAGAATGGCCGAACTCTGCCCTCAAGTGCTAGGTTTGCGATGCATGGCGAATGGATCCTCGCCGTTGCTTGTTACGTATTAGTAAAAGAAGAAAAGAAAAGAAAAATGTATGGAAAACCACGCATTCGAGGCTGTGAAGCTGTAATGAAGTTGGCGATGAGGCCATGTGTGCCTTTAATTTCTCCGCCGCAGCGGATGTGTATATATATATGTACATGTATGAATGCCAGGCTCGAAAACGCCATTCCCCCGTTCCCTTTCAGTCCATCAAAACAAAAAGAAACATGGCAATGCCCAGCCAGTGTATAATAATAAAAACTCCCATGTATGCTCGCTCAAGGGGCCACCCTCAGCCCTGATGCAAATGCTTCGCCCCCTTGAATTCACTTGCATTTTGTTGTTGTTGTTGTTGTTGTTGTTGTTTTTTATTCCTCAGGGGTTACCGCCTGCCATACTCGGCGACGCCCTTTTCCAAATCCTCGAGGCTCTCGCGCCCGCCGTACAAGTTCTCCATCATGCGCTGCCTCTCGACGGAGTCGTGCTCGAGGGCGAGGGCGGTTTCGCGGCGCTGGGCGCGGGTGGCGTCCAAGTAGGACTTTGAGGCGTATCCGACGGCGGTGATGACGGCGGCGGTTTTGAGCCTTTTGAATGAATTGTTGATTAGCATTTTTATGTTTATATTTTATTTCTTTTTGGTTTTTGGTTTTTGGGATTCTTGGGTTTGTTACATGGGCATCGGGTGCTTACCATGCGTCGGATCGGGGCTCGGCGCGGCGATGGGCGGAGATGTGGCAAAAAGGGCGGGTGCACTCTTGCGGCGGTTGAGAAGCCTCTGACTGTTGGATTCATTGCTTGTGGATGTATGTTGGTTTGTGAAATCGAGGCGAGAGTGTGTTTTTTGGGGGGGGGCAACAAGTTCAAGCGAGAGTATTTGCTCGTTATTATGGTGGTGTTGCTGTGTTGCTTGTGGTCTATGTTGATGGTTGCAGGCAGCTTCCGTGGTTTAAAAGAGAAGCTCTGTTTAAGCCAGACTCGGATGTATTTCGTAGCGTACGCCACCTAGTCTATATTCAAAAAAGAAGAGAAGAAGAGAGAGAGTGGCTCAGCCTCCTTACACTACGTGACAAGAAATCATGTGAGTGTGTGCCCCGGGAACTAAAAACTGTGTCCATTGTCCAATTTCCTCCTCCCCGTCACATTGGGGGCGTGTGTGGCATGTGCAGCATTTTTTTTGGTGCCATAGCGACATAATAGTAGAGCCACTTGTCGAACCATGGCGAGATGGGAAATTAGCCGCGGCGTCCGATTCGACGGGAGAACGCGGGGAGGGTGGCATTGAATGGGCGGAGCTTGTGGGGAAGAGCTTGGTCCGAGGTTATGAGAGGCTGATTCAGTCAGTCATGGACGAGCAATATATGAGTAAGGTAGACGGTGATGCTACATGGCCGAGTCTTATTAGTCGTGAGTTGAGAGTGAGAAGAGTAAGTATAGCATCTTGGCCGTAGTTGGAACCGGCTGCATCCATGCATCATGCATGTGTTGTCACTACTAATCTTGTCTACATCTTAATCACTACAGTACTACCAAGCATCTCTCCGGTACTTGTCTGCCGCTTACCGTCTCTGTGGTTGCACTGTTGCATGCCCATCGCCTGATTTCCCCTGGCGGTGCGCCAACCATCGTGTGACCACGCCCAACTCCCCTTTTCCCGACGTCCGAATCTTTACATGCCCTCGACATGACGGAATTTCCCCTTGATGCAAACTGATGAACGAAATTTTCAAAAAAAAAACCAAAAAAAAAAAAAAAAAAAAAGTGAAATGGTATTATTGTTGTTGTTGTTGTTGTTGTTGTTGTTGTTGTTGTTGTTGTTGTTACTTGTTAGTGACTGCTCTGAATGCCGTCAATTACCGGCTGCCCGGATTTCGCCGCCCTCAGCCAAAACACACAGACCACCGCAAACGGGCTTTCCATGTTTCCCTTCGGCAATCCAAAAGTTCCCTCTTCCTTATAGCCGAACACAGCCAGCAAAAAACTACTCATTGAATCAAACCAAAAAAGGCTCACGATTCGCTAAATAAGTGTTCAAAACACAAACTACTGATACTACAGCACATACGGAGTATACAGCTCGCTCTCAGTGCTGTGGCAGCCCGTCGTCTCCCAAAAGTAATGAATAGACTAATGGCTCTTTTCCATATCCAATGCCCATCATATCATTTTCGGCCGTGTTGCCCGATTTTTGCATTGCCCTCAAGGCCTGTTTGTCTCTTCTTTCCGTGGCCCTTGTAGCTTCAGTCTCGGCGTGCCTTTGAGCGGCGTCCTTCATGTGTTGCGCGGTGAGTTTGTGGCTTGTTGGCAGGACCAATCCATCTGCCGCCTGGATAAAGCGCTCGAGGGCATCACACGTCCTGAATGTGAGACAGGCAGTCTGCCTGTTCATAATCCCAGCGGATTCCGGCTTGAACGTGATGAACTGGCTGGCCAACCTTAGCCCTGTGCCTATGCTCTGTGGAAGCGACAGGCCTGCTTCGCACTCGACTCTGGCAGCAAACGGATGCTCCACCATGCCCCTAACTAGAAAGCCCCTTTTTCTAGTATATACATCCACAGGCCTGCTGTATTCTTGGTGAAGCACGAGTTTCTGCTGATTGGCTGGAGAGAGGAGAGAGGAGAGCAGTGGCTGCTGCCAAGGTAAAGACGGCATCATCCCCGGCGTTGTCGGCATGTCTATTCTTGATGGTTCTCCAGTCATACCTAAACAGATAGAGGAGCTTCTTCAACCCTGGAATGTTGCCAAGTGAAGTGATGTCTCAGGCAATATCGCGAACATCTAACCAAGACGAAAAGTAAGGGGCTGCCTTGGGGAAATGCTTCACAAGGTATCGCCACTCGGTTGATAATCCGAACCCCACAAGGATGACATTGTTTCCCTCTTGGCATGCACTATTTTTGATGAAGCTGATGATGGCATCCTCGAGGTGATCCAAATCAACTTGTTGCTCTTGGCCAAACCGATGTGGCTTCGAACAGGGATTCTAGGCCCATCTTGTTCCTTGTGAGAAATCTTGACATTGAGAGTCAAGGCTCGAATCTGGTTTTGGTGGAACAAGTCTTGTATGCAGGGCCTGCAGGCGTCAGATTGACGGGGTGGCTCCAATGTCTGCGTGAATGCAAGTCCGACTTGATGAAGAATATTTGCATCGACGTGTTCCGTATCCAGTGCGAGAAAACATGTGCTCTTTTCGCCAAGTGCATCTTGTAGGCCTTTCAAGGTTGTGATTCTCTTGTTGAAGGCCGACTTGGCACATGGTAGATTGGGAGCCATGACACCGGGTTGAACATGGTGTGGAGTGCTGTTTGTGTTTGACAATATGGGAAAGGAGGTGTGTGTGTATATGGGCTTTGGGAAGCTTTGTTGCAGAATTGGTGCGGTTGAGGTGAAGATGCTAATGGTGTGGTTGGATTTGCTTTGTCGAGTGATGAGTATATACAATGGAAAACAAGGTTATATGTGGCAGATTAAGAGTTTTTTATTATAAAATATATAAAAAAGTTTTTATATTAAAAAAAACTTGTAAAAAAATAATTTTTATTTTTTAATATTATTTTTATAATGATTAATTTATAAATTTATAAACTATACTATTTATTACATATAAAAGTAAA
>MDJU01000626.1:0-18865 GCA_001721665.1 Trichoderma pleuroti
CTATTATATATTAATTTTATTAATTTAATTTATAATTTTATTTTTAGTAAAAAAACTTTTTTTTTATTTAATGTTAATAGTTTTTTTTATATTTATTAAAAATAAAAATAAATAAAGGCTCTTTAAGGCTATTTATATTATAATTACTATTACTATTATATTTAATTTTATTTTATTAAAGCTAAGTAAGGGTATTTTATTTATGCTAAAGGCTTTTTTTAAAGTATTTTTTTTTTCTTAGGGGTAAAAGAGAGGACTATAACCTCTTCTATTTTTAGGCTTAAGGGGGTTATCTCCTTCTAAAGTTAAAAAACTATTACAAGTCTAGGGGCAATAGGGTTTATTTTATTTTAGTTATCCAGAGGTTTTTATAAATATTTCTATCTCTTTAAAGTCCCTAGATAAAACTGTAAATAAAAAAATTATAGTTGTTTTATTTAATAGTTAGTTAAACAGGTGGGAGTTTTTGGTAGTTAGGTACCCAAAAGGTAGGGTACCTGTAGGTGTAGGAGGGAAGCTTGACACCATTGGGAAATGACGAAGTTGGTGCCAGATCACTGACGTTTTGGATAATCGCCTTGCCATCTCAATCAAAGGTGAGTTTAAAGCCTCTGAACAAACCGAGTGTTATAGTGAAACTCGCCAGGGTAGTGAAATTGCCACCAACAAAGAAGAAAGCCTCTTCACCATATGATCCAGGCAATTCGGTTATTCCCAGGAGGCTATTAACGTCCAGAACGGAGGCGACAACTTTAGCCGTGCTATCTGTGTGCAGAGATGGTCGCTTTATTGTGAAAATATTCGAGGAGTAGAAGAGGCTCGTGGCAAGAATATCGCCATTACGGCGTACAACAATGCTTCCCAACCAAGTTTCCTTGGGAAGTTGAGTAAGTACTCGTGCTGCAAAAAATCCAGATGCACTGATAGGACCGGCTAATGCCGAGCCACCAATGGCCATCATGAACGCGAGAAGTTTGAGAACCATTTTATAGGCTGTAATAGCTGTGTTGAGATGAGAACAGACTCCCACAAAGATGTCCCAAGAGTGCTGATGAGCGACACATGAAATATAATGGGAGACTTATGATACTTTTATGCTCCTACAGCTTCCTTACACCAATTCTTTCGCCAGTCCTATGCTGATTATATTCCGGTAGATGACAAACTGACTTGCAATGCTGATAAATGATTACAGAGTAACTAGCAGCTGTATGATTCTTTTGAACTAATTGAACAGCTGGCTGTCACTATGGTATAGTAGTTTTGATTCTCAGTAGGCCTAATAGTGCTATACCCGGCTTTTGCCTTCTCATGACGCGGCAGACTGCGGCCGTAAGCGGCCGCTCCTTGTAGCACGCATGGAGTGCCCACGTCCACCTTCCGAAGTGCTTATGTAAAGCCAAGATAGAAGGAGCATAGCTACAACAATCCAATCCGGGTGTGAAACTAGAGGCAATGTATTGAATAATGCATTTAATATTACAGGCTACAGGAAAATAAGGGGGGGCTTAAGGTAGCTGCATTGTGTGTTTGTAGTGTTATAGAGCGTAATAATGTGCTGCAATAAAAAGCTAGACAGTTCCGATATTCTGTCCGTAATACGATTATATAATATTGGGTCTATAAAAAACGATAACGTATTTGCACTCTGCAAGGTCCATATCTCTTGAAGGTGCTACCGTACGGCTATCAAGCTACATGTATATACTATTTCGGATTGAGGGTTAACCAGCCGACCAGCTGGGTCCCCCTCCCCCTCAACCTGCAGGGTAGCATCCCATAGGAGTGAAAGATAGCGTAAACACTATCAGCACTAAATTCTGACGCTGTAAGGGGATCTGCAGACATGGCATGGAGCTTGTGAGCATAGGTAGCATGAAGCGAGTTTGACCAGATGAGGATCAATGTTGAAGGAGGCCAACAACGTCACTAATAGGAACGACACTTTGGGCATTGTGTATTGCGATCGGTCACTCGTACATGGATAAATTCGTGGAACTACGGAATTACGATGATTGCAGTCGAAAGAGCGACGGTACAGTTATTGAACGGGTTTGGAAAGGAGTAGCAAACAGTAAAGCGGAGATTTCAGAGCAAACATTTCATACGAGATTGGTATGATGAAATCCTCTGACTTCAATTGGTCTTCTGCTTTCTTGCTTCTAACAAAATTACGATGACGCAGTTTTTCTTTATGACAAATTATGAAGTCTTCACTGTGTTAACAGCATAATACAGTTTCGGCTTGCTTTCTATTTATATAAAGTGTTTTATTTATTACCATCATTCACTTAATTGTCACCACGATTTCCTTCTTCTTTTCTTCTCTTTTTTTTCTGTGAAAAAATGAAACGGGGGTTATGTGCATGTTGCCTTTGATGCACACAAGCAGACAGGGTTCCATAGCGTTGTATTCTCTTTTCGGCTTCTCTGTAATAAGCAATGCACGAAGCCGATCTCAGGAAAACTCGGACGGCAACCTATACACATAGCAATCTTGTAACGCCCCAAAAAGCCAGTATCTTGCTTCAGTTTTTTTATTGCTTAATGTGTAAACGCTTCGGGATGGATTCAGGCCTTACTTACAAACGACGGCGTTCAGCCACGGCGTGTATTAAATGTCGAGGCAGAAATGACAGTGCGACGCCTTACAGCCCATGCAGGAAACTACCCAACTCCAGATAGATGTATCCACAATGATTCTCATTTTCATCCATTCGCATACAGTAAGAATCGCCACGCCCAACAACAGTGTGCATCTTGAGTTTGCCCAACTTTCACAGGTTCAGTCCAACAAGCAGCATTCACTCTTCAAAGAGAGCAAGTCTACGCATCTAGACCTGTGCTCTCTTGAAAACACGACGGTGACAACACATCTGCGCGATGATGTTGGAACTAATATTGCGACATACTTGAACCTTGCCACCTTTGAGTCGGTATTGCGTATCTTGCATGCGCCAGCTTTTCTTCATGATTACAGGCGCTTCTGGACAAGGTCTTCATCAATGTGTCTAGCAGATCAGGAAGAGCCATTTCTCTGTAAGCTGTCTGTATGTATCGCTCTAGGAGGTTTCGTCTGCTCCGGACTTGATGCCGCCAGCGAGACAGGCTCTGAGCAACTACATGACAGCAGCTGTTTGCGAAAACAGGAGTAGGCGTAGGTTGCGTATGGGAAGCAGTGGATGGCTCGCAGAATCATGGCTGGGCCTGGAGCCGACCTCGATACCGCCCAATCATGTGTCTCCTCGCGCTGTCGCGGTATACAGGCCAGTCAATGCAGCCTCGACTGGATCGCTATGATCTCCTGAGGATGATGATCTGACTCAGGTAGCGGCTCAGATGGGTTCACATCGCGACCCTACTACTGTCGATCTTGACATGCCAATCCCGGAGGTTGAGACTCACCGGCGGTTGTGGGCAACATCGCTTGAATTGTCCTCACAGTTATGCCTTGATCGTGGACTTCCAGCTCCAATCTCGCCAGAAATTTACGACTGCGCACCACTCTCTAATTATGTAGAAGAAGGTAAGAGTATCACTGATCTTGATTCCGTGCCTGCCTCTTCCCTCACAAGTTACCTTCTCAACTACAATATTAAAAGACAAACCCGTTGGTGATCTTGGCGCAGATGCACCGCTTGCGACTGCAATCTTACACACGGTACATTCTCCCGGTTCAGCCAAAGGGTTTGAAGATACACACCAATTTGCATACGAGTCAAAAGTCCTGTCTTCCACAGAACTCCAGAAGCTATCGTCTCTGCAAAAGCCCATTGGCTTCCAGGTCAAACTCTTGGATACATTCACGCTGCCCTTTGTGCCCGCACTCTATGTGAAGTTTGCAGCCTATTCTACGACTAATCTTGCCTACGGAAAGTCCGAATAGAAGTATAGGCGCTACCTTTGGCCAGACATTCACTAGAGATAACAATAAATCTGCCCTGGCCATCTCTTAGTCAAAGATCCGCTCTCCTGTTCCTGAGAAGCATGTACCAGATATCTTGTTAAGACTAAATTAAATTTACTCATATACCGGAATCTCTAAGGACGGCCATGAACAAGAAGAATGCCAAAGTTGAAACGAAGAATAGACCCGTTAAATCTTCACAAGATACGGACTTCGTTCCCACCACTTTACGCTAGAGAGGCAGTGGCCTCGAAGTTCCCTTCTAATCAACCCGCCGGGTATACTCCGTTATGCACTTTGGGGTATAGCCTGCCTTTCCTATCCATAGGATCAGCCTTCAGACGCATCAAAGACAGCAAACATCCCTCTTGGCCCCTGTCCACCCTCTTGTTGCTCAACAGGCACTCGGCCATCGAGCCACATCCTATGATAATCCACCCCTGCCCACTGCCAGCCTAATTCTGAGAAGACTCTCATGCCGTTTTCATTCGCACCAAACACCTCCGCGATTAGGCTTCCAGTGGATGCCGACACGCTTGGATGTGTCATAGCGAGCTGAAGTAAGAGAGACGCGTGATCGATACAATCTGCTATCAAAGGCCCAACTCGGTGTCCATGCTCACAACGACGAACCAGAATAATCCCCTGCAACTTGTTTGAACTGTTTGAGATAGCAAAACCGAAAGCATCTGGACGAGAGAATAAAGCGTCTTTGGTCCAAAGTGCCGGTCGCTGGAGGCCAGTATGCATATAGTCAAGGGCTGCCAGACTGCTCTCATCAACTTCCTTTATATCAGTTACCGTATAACCGTCCTTGGGCTTTTGATCCCCGTAGTTGACTGGTAATTCAGTTGCCGATACGCGTGTCATAAGCTTGAGCCTCGTTGCCTCAACAAACCCCCGCCTTCCATATGTTTCGACTTGCTCTTTTACTGCGTCCAAGCCAACGGTGTGAATGCCATCCTGTTTGTACGAATCAAGCATTACTTTGAATAAAATCCTTCCCCATCCTCTGCCTTGGTACTCCTTGTTGATTATGAAGAAGCCAACCCATCCGGTTTGGTTGGGGTATTTGAAACCGATCACCATCCCAGAAGGCTCCTTTTTGTCCTTCGGGATTACAAGGAGCCAGTCTTCGCCATTTTTTGCCACTGTAAAGTGCTGTTTTAGCATCTAATTCATCTCGATTCTATCATCTATTAGTTTCTTTCGTCATGTTGATGAGTTCAAGATCTGAGCTTTACCCATCCTAAATCTCTCATCCGGCTCCACCAAATATCTTTTACCTCATCCAGAGATGTTCCCGATTGAACGGTAAAGTCGGATGAACTCTCAAACACCGGCATTTTATTTTTCTTAGGGGCGAGTTGCTTCTATCAAATTGTCGGCACACGATGAAGACATATGTTTTGAGTCGTTTTGCCCGATACGATGGCAAGGCTCTGATTCAAATGTATCAGCAAAACTGGACTTGTAGTGGGTGGGGGCAAATGGAATGGAAACCCAATATATATACGAGTATCCCCTGTAAGGTTGGGCCACACCGCTGGCAGCTTTAGCTTGCTTGCATGTTTACAACAAATACTACCCAGTGAAACCCGTGAATTGCCATTAATTGTATAGAGCACTACTCAGTAGCGCTTATGCAACCCCGCTGGCTGCGGCAATTCTGAACGTCGACTTCAGTAGTTGTGGAACTGAAGGATTTCATGCAGACTCGATATAATGATCGCGTGATGCCCATTGTGGAACGAAACACAATAGAGAACTTTAATTAAATCACAAATCCGTTCCCAGATAGAAACAGATAACATTTTGGCATTCTCATCCGTATATTTCTTGAGAAAGGTACTGCTAGATTAATACCAAGCAACACTGCAGCCCGTTTTCAAGTTCATCTCTGGGTTAGCCGGTGACAGAAGCTCTAATAGCTTACTGCCATTCCAACCAACCTATGAGCTAAGTACATTGAAGAGCTAATATTAGTAATCTCACTATGGTTGTAGAAGAACCAATACTGGCGGAAATTACGACAGTCTCTTTTCTTTTCTTTTCTTTTCCTTTCGTCGGTAGATTTCTATATCTATTTAATTGGAAGGTATTTTATATAAATACTGCAGTTAAAAGGTTGTTTTCATTCCGAAACATAATCATAGTATAGCAGTAAAGACAAGCGGAACATGCTAAGGTAATAGCAGAAAGCAAATCCGTACCCGCCACTGCTATGAAGTGTGAAAGAGCAATTTACTACGGAATATAGATAGCATAATATAGGCACATAAAGTTCGTCGTTTCTTACGTTTAATTCTTTACGGAAATCATTTCTTGGTATATGATGTGTCTTTGTAATGAGTGTATCGGTTGAGTGAGCGAGAATTTGGGCGTTTGAAGTTCAAGGGCGGCAGTTGTGGTTTGTTACATGAGTACTGAGCGACGCATGATGCCGCCTCGATCCACCTAGCCGACTTCCATCGAGAATTGGTATCGAAAAAGAGAGCTTCAGACCGAAGATAGGGGGATAATAAAGCCGTATCCTAGTAGATCTAGATTTCCTAGATTTGATAGCTAAGATCCCCTTCCGCTGATTCTGTCAGTATTATATGCATCGTCGCATGTAGTAGTACTAATACTGTAGGGGTTTGGTGGGTGTAACACGGCCCTTTGAACCAGAGATGTCGAACAGGTCGCAGATCAATTTCAATCTATGAGTTCTCCGGCTTCTCAATTTTTTAATAGAGCAATACTTTGTGCATAGATGAATGTGGTCAGGCTGAGGTAGAAGTAACGTTGATCACTCATTCAACGTGCATTTATCCGCGGTCTCCCCCACCTTGTAACTGCGCATGGAGAATAAAATAACGCTGCTGGTAGCCTTATTACAGTGCAGCCTAAGAAATCTCTTGTTCATACACTCAGAAAGCAACCAGTCAGGTCTGGAGAGCTACTATGTGGGACATAAAGGAGACCAATTGAAGTTTTACCAAAGAGAACTACACGCATGTAGAACGTCTGATAAAGTCTAGGATACAACGGTCATCATTGGTGATGAGGCGTTAACAATGTAATTTAATTGACGCTTTAGCAAATCAGATCTGCCTTCGTAAATGACAGAATATAATAGAATGTGCATAGAATCTTAGACTGGTGATCCCCTTTACAATTTGGATTGATGATCTCCTTTCACCGAATTCAATGCATGTCCGGGGCTCACAACACAAATAATAGGATCAGCGTCCCATCTACATACTCATCAAGGACAAAATGTAGTCTTATTTCATCTGCTAGTATGAACCAATGAGATGCAATCGGCGGCAACCCTTTTAAATAAAATGCCACCCAAAAGGGAAGTCCAATGTTACTTACACCCACAGCCAAGGAATAACTGCGACAACGCAGCCGGATGAGCTCATTAGATTGTTTATTTTATTTTATTTATTTTATTATTAACGACTATAAGTATTTAGTTAAATCTCAGCGCCTTTAAAACGCTTATCTAAATACACACGTCCCATGATTAAGTAATAGGTCAGTAGAAGCCAGTTTCTGTCTTAATTACCTCCACGTGGTTTTATTTCTTCAAGACCGGCCTAGCTAAATAGCAAGCTTATTAACTAATAGCCAGAGGTATTAACCCCTGTTTACTATATTTTAGTATAATAAAGAAAAAAATATAAAATTTTTATATTAGTAAGCTAATATAAGGGAAAAAAACCCTTTTTATAAGGGGAAAAACCTAATGTATTATCGTAGGCTAGTTAGTTAGCCTATAGCTGCTACGGGACCTAGAGAGGTCTTCAGCGTTGTGTCTTTATAAGCCGGGGGGCTTGTTTATTAGTTAGTTGCGTCTTAGGGAAAAATTAGCTAAAAAGGGTGCCCCGGCCGGATTCAAACCGACTGCCTTATGCAATGAACGCGCA
Organism: Trichoderma pleuroti; assembly: GCA_001721665.1. Lineage (NCBI taxonomy): Eukaryota > Fungi > Ascomycota > Sordariomycetes > Hypocreales > Hypocreaceae > Trichoderma > Trichoderma pleuroti. The sequence goes on from MDJU01000626.1 coordinate 7,825, forward strand.
TAGAGCCTGCCAGACGCTTAGCCACTGCGTCACGAGGGCATTGAGCTCATTGGAGAGCCATTGTTCAACTGAAAGTTTGTATTTTGTATACCTCAATAACTTTGTGGATAATGATCCCTTTTGAGGTAGACATGCCATGTCTATCTTCACTAGTATTACTACCAAAAGAAACTGTTTTTTACACATATTCGTGCGCCTGTTGGCGATTTGTCTGCTGTACATCGTTAGGGCTACGATGCGCTGGCGTATCATAGTACATTGGCGTTCGATCAGGTTCATATGCAGCTGAGCTAGGGGAAGCCTTTTCTGTGCTTTTTGGTCCAGAATATGAAGAATCATAATGCGTTGATGTCGACAGTTTGGTAGTTTCAGCGAATGTTGCCGCCGGTGTGTAGCTACCTCGTAAAGTTCCCTTGCGATCTTTGTGAAAGATAACAGAAGCATATACAAGGAGTCCAATAAACGATAGCCTATTATTGGTTGTTTTAGAGGAAATGCAATACGTGACGAGGGGGGAGTTGTAGGTAATCGCAGTCTTACACAATAGCTATGTTAAGAATCAAGTTGAGTATTGTCTGTCTGCCGATAATAGACAAGATGAATAATACGACGAAGATCGTTGTCTGTACAAGGTTTGTCGCAAAGAAGAATTTTGGTGATAGGGTCCGACGAGCTCGTTTGATAATACAAATGATATCAAGAAGCAGACAGAGGACAAGAATGGCCTCGATAACGGCGAGGGCCGCCAATGAGCCAGCGAAGAACCTCTGGTCAATACTTTCTTTATTTGAAGCGACGATGCCAATTCCGAAGGCATATACGGCAATGTCAACAACCATAATTAAAACTCGTATGACCCAGAATGGAACAAGCACGCGCTTGAGGAAGGGCGAGTTTCCGACAGGTGCGTGTGACATCTTGGCAGTGGTTAGCCAGGCTCGGCGAAAGATAATCAAGATAGGAAGAACGTCAATTGACCAGGTTTTGGACTGTGTATAGCATAACAAAAGCTGGAGTATTGAGCCTTATTGTAGTTTTCCTGTGCTTACTCTCCTTGAGCCTTGCTCAATGCCAAGAGCCAGGGTTGTGACTAATCTAATTATGTTCAGTGCACATACAGAACAATACCGGGAATACAACTCGGAGCTAAAGATCATTATATGTCATCGAATATTACACTCCGGTCTCCGAACCCAGTCCTGCAGTGTCTATTTAAGGAAGCAGTTTGATCTTATTGGTTAAAGTATTAGTATACAGCCCACCAGCCCCGAAACTAGGCATGAATTTGTTTGACCATTGTGAAAAATCAGTGGCGGTGATTCAGCTTATGTGCAGTATCAGTACTGTGACGTGTCTGCCTTGCAGACACTCTGTACAATCCTAGGTATGATTAGTATGAAGTAGAGGTCTTCGCAACACTACAATAAAACAAGGATCAAATAGTGGAGCAATCTGCTTATACGCGGGAAACCACACCTCCCAAACAAAGAGACTCTACTAAGTTCGTATTCCATTAGCTTGGATTTGAGCTTATCTGACATCCAACACTTCGAGGCGATCTTTATTTTTAGACCTTGCTACCAAACTCTGTTCAAGGCATCACAGCTCTTGAAAGCTTGTACGAAGCAGACGCATATTGGCCATACAGCATGTCCAGGCATGCATTACAACACAACAGTCACTAATGATACAACTAGTTAGTACAGTATCAGATTTCTTTGGCTTCTTTCATGGCCTTGAAGCCCCAACTACTTGTGATCGGATACTAAACCCAGGCTTACTTGCATGGCGAATCTTATAGGGGCAATTTTACGAGATTTCTTCTATTTATAGATAATATCTCTCAGTCAGTAATAGCATGGTAGCTATGAGGCTATTAATGCACAACATGCCCAGTACAAATAAATTGGGCCTGTCGATTTAACCGCCCTCATGAAGGGGTGGCTGATTCAAAATGGCAGCCAGAAACGGCTATAGTATTGTTGTGCGCACCAATCAAACAAATTGAGGGGACCGACGAATCTTTATCTACTACGATTCACTTCCTATTCTAACATATCAATACACGTATTCATTTAACGGTCCTCTTATTCTGTATTACTCGTTACTAATGGCTATCTGACCTCGGGGGAAATTGGTGGAAACCAAGACACCACCTGTCGTACATATTACATACATCTTGTGAAAAATGTTTGCGGCCAACTGCGACATCGCGGTTCAAAGAAAAAAAGGGGGGAAAGGAATGGAAAGAGAGAATGAGAAGGGAAAGAGAAAGAAAAAGCAGAGGAAAAGAAGTGAGAGGGGGGCCCCAATATGAGTGCGCGCACATCTAGTGGCGTAGGAAAACAGCAAAGCTATGGTATTATAACACATTGGAGAGCGAGTCATCCGGACTTGAGTGCTGATAACTTTGATTAGGAATGCCTCGCTTGTTGAAATGTACCGCCCCTGGTTATAAATTTCTAAGTAAGCTCACATGTAGCATTAGGTCTTCCATGTCTGGCGCACTGCATGCCTAATCACTCGTGTTCTGCAATTGGCGCATGGCGATAAATGCTGAGTCCTTTTTAGGTTCTGACGACCTAGGATGTAATTCGTGCGGTCGTAAACCCCAGACTAAGATGGTCAATAAAAAAACAAAGAACGGAAGAGGGAAAGAAAAGAAAAAGACAAGACAAGAAGAAAAAAATAACAAAAATTGTTGAACTGATATCCATCCATGGTCACTCGAGAGATATCTTCTAATTGCGGTGCGTATGATTGTTTTCTGAACCATGTTCTTTATCATCCAAAATACGTCCCCGATATCACCCCTGGGTATGGTAGCATAGTCGGAGGGGTTTCACAACAGATCATCCAACCATGGGTGGTGGAGAGCGGAGCGGCTTGGCGGGTCTTCAGTTGCGCATACAACAAACAGAAGAGCCTAGTATTACCTCTAGCCCGCTGAAAGCTGGAAAGCTGCAACTTGGTGATGAGAACAACAGAAAAACAAATGGGATATCTAAATATTTCACAGTCCTGAGTAATACTAGATATTTCGCACAGTCCCTCATGTATGGCTACCTCATCTATCCATGATTAGTCGTGTTCACAATCGGCTGAGAAGTAAAATGCGGATAGGATCAATTATCTAGGCTGAGGAAAGATGGTTGGTGGTTCCAGTAGCATCAATTTATGGCGCTCATTCGCCTATTTGCCCATCTACAGAGGATGTCGACTCCTCGGCTGGTCAGGCGCCTAGATGGCTATAGGCTACTGTCAAGGCCTGCATTTACAAGAGTAAGCCATTACAGCCTAACACCAATCATACACAACAACCAAAGCACCTTCTCCGGGACGCTAACTGCGACGGCGAATCTGAACCGGTATAAGTTTCGTTACTGCCACCACTCGCGAAGATTGAGAAGACGTTGGAGCAGGCTTCAAGGGACGGTTTTTTGCCCTACCATCTCCTTACATACGCAACAGCCACAGAGATCTTGATAGGTCAGCAACTCTTTTGGCCCTGTAGATTTAGAGTTAAATTTCCTCATAAGAGCCTGACTCACGAAGTAATGATTTGGCGAAGGGGCATGGAATGATCACAATCGACACGGTGTTTACCAATAAAAACATCTTCAAAGCATTTAGAATGACTTCATGTGGCGGCTTCTCGCCGGATGTATCGACCCCATCGGCTTTGCGTCATATGCTCTCCTTCTTTTCAGAGGAGCACGTTAGCAACATGCCCATCCCGATTGCTACCTAATACTCAAAGACATATATGAGCACCACCACTCCCGGAAGTACAGCAACTGGTTAGTACCCTTGACCCTTGACCCTTGGCCCTTTCAAACTAACCATCAAGATTACAGGAATTCCTGGCAATTTCGACACTGTCAAAGGCCACAGTGGTGAAAACAGGCTCCAATCCTTTCCGGGGCCACGGGCTGTTATACACTAACGGCCAAATAGCGTTCCTGTAGCGTTCATCGTTGAGAGGCTGCCCCGCCTGAGAAAGGAGTCGTCCAGGTTTTCTCCACAGCCAGAAATTATCGCCACCACTGTTCTACATACGTGGAAGACCTATAGATGGCAGAAAGAACACATGGACGTGTCATCGACGAAAAAAATACTGCTTAGCTCAATAGTGGTATGATCTGTGGGTATACATTTGTGCGCTAAGTCATGTTGTGATCAGGCCTAGTCTTACTCGAACTGCGCAGGCAGCAGCCGTCGATACATATCGTTTCACTAGATATGTTATTTAGATATTTAGTATGGCAGAAGCGTGCCTTCAGTAGCCAATCAATACGTGAAATATCTGTAAAGTAAGAGGATGAGACGGCCAATTCAACGACAGGTCAGTTCATATCGAATATTCCGTGGACTCATTGTAGACGCATTCCGATGTTGATAACCAAAAAAATGGGTTGCTTCTTCTGTACTTACAGTAGAATTGCTTGGAGCGAGGACACTGACTTTGAAACAAAATAGAGGTTGTGTTTGTAACTGGGATAAGAGAACAATAGCGCTGTAATAACTGACTCAAGTAAAAGGTATCCTCCCAGCCCCTGGGTTGAAGTGGTATAATGCAGCAGAGCAGAGACATTATTTGACAATCATTAGGTATTTTAAACATAATTGTATTAACGTACAAATTCATTATTCGCTCAAGATTGCTCAACATGTCTAGCAATTAAACTCAGGACAACTAACGGCTCTATTTCCAGTACCCCTCCTGAGATTCAATGGAGTCGTTATATCCGCTACGTGAAGAATGTATAGTGATTTCGGTTTGTACTAGAACTGGTTTTGGCTTGCCAAGGGTTGAATCTAGCAGGGCTCCGTCGGGATCTCGTGTTGTTGATCGCTTGGCACTGACTGGGCCGAGAGAGTAGAAGCCGCCACGTTCTCCGGAAGCGTAGTTGCGACCACTGGAGTTCTGCTGGGGTTTTCGGAACTATTTTGAAAGTATCCGGTTAGCAAATGTATTAATGCTTGATGTATCTAGCTTTGAAACTTACTAATCGAAGGAAAACGGGCAAACAGCAGAGCGTAATGCCCATGGATGGCTCGATACCCATTAGGAGGACTTGAACCTGGATGGCGTCCAAAGCACCGTTGAAGCCATAGGTAGTAATGATTCGAACAATAACCTCAATGCAGGTTCTGGAACAGGTTCAAACATAGTGTTAGCGCATCGACTTTCCACTCCTTCTAATATCTAGAACGGCAGTTGCTTACAAGAATCCGAGGGAGAAGAGTCCAATAAGAAGTCGCCTTTTGCTTTTGCTGAGACTCAACTTTCTGATAACAGGCAACGGCATGATGAACAGAATGGCATCTGTTAGAAGCGACAGGATATCGATAGCCTCGTTCATTCTGATTAGATTCGCCTGGGCGTTTGGATGTGTCTTCATCCCTGTCGACCACCACCATGACATATCTCGGAATACCAAGAGGAAGCCCAGGACACTTGCGATGCCGACAGAAGCTGTGAGAGCAAACATGATCTTGACTGCTAGACGAAATGTACTGGATGGCGTGCTGAGGAGGCGGTAATAAAGGCAAAGGATCGACAATTTGCAGCAGTAGCAGGCCGCCGTCCACAATAAGTTTAGGGAGAATGTAATCTTGGACACGGGCACATCGATGCCATCCGGATTATCAAGATACGATGGCGGCAGATACACAGCCACCAGTAATGATATGAAGAAGGCAGCTGTGTTCACCCATGCTGCAATGGAGAAGTAGTCGCTGAGCTCGATTGGCTGGTGAGCTGTAATCTTCGCGTACAATCGTAGGCCGACAGCTACCGTTGGCAGCACCATGAAGATGATGGCGAGCGGTGTTCCATAGTGCCGCTCACTCCACAACTGGTCCATGAATTCTGCGTCCATCTTGGGATACTTGTTGCGTCCGTGCTGTTGCTTCCGAGATAGGCTGTGCACATTGGACCCGACTTCTTCGAGTTCTTGCCTGTCCCCTCTTGGTAGGGTCAAGACCACTCCGGGAAAAGCACTGACAAGGTTACAAAAGAGATGCAAGGGAGAAGGGAATGATCAGCAGTAGCGAAGAGGCATACAGATATTATGCATTCGCCACGTGGGGATGCAGCGTTCAAAGGCAGGATAAGGCCGCGCGAGACATTTCCCTTTTGGCGTCATTATGGCCCCTTGTCTTTTGCTAAACCGCCTTATCACGTCTTTTCAGTAGCATCTCATATTTGATCCCTGTCTTTGCAGTAGATCGTTCGCAGCGGGCGATGTTAGCGCAAAGGTCCTGCACCTTGGCAAAGAAGTTCTGAGTCAGGGGCAATTCCAAGTTGATGGGCTAAGGGCTAGATTGCCCGAGGTGCTACTTAGGGCGGCCTTGGACGAAAGAATATTGCGATTCCAAATGTATCAAGAGCAAAACTGGACTCTCCCCTGAAAAACATTCTTCGCACCAGGGCCCACTAGCACACGAACTGCTGGCAAAATCCGATTCCACGCGCGCTGCTGAAGATTGCGGGATCGGCCCTCAATTCAGCATCCCTGACGGGACCTTTGCAACGGAACAACGCCATCACCACACTAGACCGATAAGACTGATAGAGGCCGAGGCTCGAGACACACTAAAGATTGGCTTGTGCAGTCGTTGGCAGACTGGCATTCTAGAATTCGATTGTTGGCTGCGAGTGCTAGCCCCGGGGATACTCCTTGTTTTGGAGCGGGGCGGAACTGCGGCTGATTGAACGCCCTCCAACCACGCCGATTGATGGGAAGACGAGCTAGAAGTTTGCCCAGGACCTTCCGGCTTCGGAAATAATTCATTTCCCCTGCATCAGCAGAAGCTTGTTTCAGTAATAGTTATTGCTCATCGGACGATTGGTAACTCGTTCCGAGTTCTCGCGAGCAATGAATCGCCTTTCTTCCTCCTGGCGTAATTTCAGGATGCCATCCCTCAAGAATCTGCGACGGAAATTTAAGCGGACTTGGTCCTATTGGGTCCTCGCCTAGATAAGGACAAATGAAGCGACGGGTGGTGCAATATCTGCTCGTCCATCGTGAAATTCGGCCGCCCAATGTCTAGACGTATGTGAACGTTCAAACGCCGATCCCGTGTCCAACCCATTCATCGACATTCACCCAGCAAGATACTCGTACTGCTCAAACATCTACAGGTGGTGGTCCCATATCCCCACAAACCCGTCGTTACAAATGGGTCGCAGAGGGGCTCATGGTTGCTAAAACGAGCTGGGAAGAGGGCCTATCAGCTCCTGGACCCCCCATAAATACATCAGCGCTACTCAGTCCCCTCGTTAGCAATGAAGGAGGTGGCGTCTAATGGTGCGAGTACTAGCAGTCTGTAGTTCTGCGAACGGAGCAGAGAAGAGAGAAATTATTTGCATGACGAGCTTATCATGAGTGGGACAAATTTCACGAGAATAGCCCACTTTACTTCTAGTAGGGGGGCCAGCTGAATGGTTTCTCTCACCTATCCAACTTATATAAAAAAGGGAGTAATTCCAATGCAGAGTATTGAATAAGGCAGAGTCAATAGCTAGTTAGCGGGCAAGGCTAGAGAATAGCAGTAATATAACGATCAATCTATGACAAACAGTTTCTCTTTACCCCAGGGAAGACTGGGGATGACACCTGTAGAATTACCACATCCCGACCGGATCGAATACGAGTAACGATAAGCTGCGCGCGCTGCGGAGCAACTGACTCGGGCAATCGGCCAGAAGAAACAGTCATGGAACGCGTGCATATAGGAGCTTGTGTTGAATATAATTGACTTATTTAGTGTGGGCAGGCTACCTATCAATATGAAATATTTTAACACGGCTAGAAAATCGTCCGAACCATTTGGAGCTCGCAAGTTTGGCTATTAGTTCCTAGTTCCCTCCAAGGAAATAGCTGCAGCAGGAACCAACTCTAGCTTGCATACTTAGGTTGAAACATGGAACGTGTATGTATGCATGAGTGCAATCGTATTGGCAATCGCTCAATATTTAATTTTCACCTGCGACAGAAGTAGATAACCCTGCTTCACCAAGCTCTATCCCGAGGTTATCGTTTCAAATGCAACCTTGTGGGGAAGCTGCATGGATATCGTGGGGAAAAGGTCTTGCAGCATGACCACGATCCACTCGAAACAGAGAACCCAATTCTAGGGTCTGGCGCACACGTGATGATACCTAGCTTAGCAGCCGATTCAAAGTTGTCATCCTTTTGCGGTCGGAACTTTGTGGACTGCAGCTGTTTTCGGACAAGTCTGGGAATCCATTTGCTGTTTCGACACGTAAACTCATCAACTACAAATCTGCCAATCTCCCGCCGCAGTTCACTGTAAATTCTGTGATTCCCTCGCGCGCGTACTGCGTTCTCCTGCTGCTTCACCAAGCTTCATCCAATTACCAAGACTCATGTGTAGTCCAAGGACTTCGCAATGCAGTACACCTAAGTATTTTTTGGTCGTCGTAATGTATACATTGTCTCATTATCTCGGACTACCTCGTTGTGTAGGTATTGTGATGGTATTAGTATACTTTTGCAGAGTTGATTCCAGGCGCCACTATTCCGCTGTACCATGACAACTCGAAGCCATCAAACGCCAACGATGTAGATACAGACAGAATCCGACATACAAGTTGTTGTTTATCCATAATTTCTATAGGTGCATTTTTTCCACTACAGCAACATAATAAATTGTTGCTGCAGCGCAAATGTTATATTCGTCACATTCGGGCGTCTTATCTACTACAGTTATGGCGAATATATGCAAGACCGTACTTTCACGCTAGACCAGAATATTCTATGATATCCCCCCATTGGATATTCTATCCTGAGTAAATCATTGTTACCAAGTATTATGCTGATGATTTAGGTACGGGCTACCTCCGCGCTGCAAGAACTTACGTTCAATCGAAATATGTTGTCACCTAGTCCGGTCCTACAACCAAGCACATACATATTGACATATTGAAAGAAACACAGCGCCTGTTTGTAAACAAGTTCACTTCTATAGTTGTGTTTTCACGTGTAATGAAGTGGCATGGTTGATTCACATGATACGCAATTCTGAAAAATATAAACACAGTTATTACTTGGGCGGCCATTACGTTCCCTAAATGGTAGTCAATCTCATTAAGTATCATCCTAATGTGGTAGATCTACTGTCTCAATTTTTTATTCGGCATACCGTCTCATCACCTCCCCTCTCGGCATATATAAATATCCTTAGACAATTCGAAATGTGTCTGTCAAGTAGAGCCCATCTCCCTATCATAGTCCCACGGCGCTGAACAGCCAAAAAGAATGCAAGGCAGTTATATAGGCTCCATTTGTTTAGCTAACCGATTCGGCTGATGAGAAAATCGGGAGCCTCATCGGCTGCTTCATCTATATAGAAGAAGTGTGCAGGGAGAATAAACAAGGTGCCGTAACAAACTGCGTCAGTTGCTGCACAGAAAACGTCAAGTTTAGAGCTGGGGAAGTTGGGGATGCTCCCGCCGTTTTGGAAGTTTTGCGTGTATCCAAAAAGTACAACACCTTGGATCTGATTTCGAACAGTAGCACTCAGGCCGGAAATCGAGCCAGACATGACGGCAGTACCTTGACTATGCGTCATGCGTTAGAATGCAAAATATCTGCAGATGTTATAGGCAAGTTAGTCACCTGTAGCCACCAGCAACGATTGCTGAGTTAGGGCATTTCTGGTTTGCCTCGTTAAAGAGACGCTTTGCCTCGTTAATAGCAGCCTGGCTGGTCCCCCCTAGGAGAAAGTTCGAAGCCAAGTCAGCAGTGTAAGGGTCACCAACGCCCTGAACCCACACTTGTGCGGAACCGTAATGGCTCTCAAGAGCGTTTGCGACGGCAGGACCGGCAGATGCTCCCTATGGGATTTCTATTAGAATTCGGAAGAATTTCGTACGCGCAACACTCACCATGTTACCAATCTCTGTAGAAGCACGAGCAAAAATGAAGATAACTCGGGGGCAGGCAGATGAGCTCCCTGATCCAAGTTCATTTCGTGTTGTGCTTAGTTGACGCTCGGCGAGAGACACAGGATCCTCCGTAACATGCTGTACAGGGATAGCAGCTGCCAGAGTCAAATATGGTAAAAGATGAAGGAACTTCATTGTAGTTATTAATGAGATGTAATTTTCTATGCAATCTGTAAATCTTGTTCTGAGCCCTAAGTTTGAACTAAGTTGTCCATCAGGAGAAGTACGGGTTTCCAACAGGCGATTTATACAAGACTACTGTCCCCTACCTCCATCATGTTCGCCCCGCACCAGTTTTCTATCCAATTGCTTCTACTGCATAGACGGGTCCCGGAGAAGATTACAGTTTAAGCCCAGCTAGTTGTGGATTTGGCAATGCTTGAGAATATCTCGCAGGAAAGGGCACTCCTGTTCGAATCTCTCAGTCCGCAACACTCAATCAAAAGAGGGACGGTGCTCGCCTTTAGTTTTCCGGTGACCTCACGACAGAGCTTGTAATAGGCTGCAGCTTTCTGTGGCCTGTAAGCCAAGTTTACTGTGACCAAAATGGAAGGGAATAACAGATACGCCACGTATTTTAAACGACCTTTTTGGTCTATAATGCTGTGACAGTAGATGTTGGAGCTTCAGCCATGCTACCTACCCCGCAATTCAGAGTGCATTGTGCCTCGGCTTCCACTAATATAGCTTGGAATTTCTTTCAGGTCTTCCGATCAAAATCATGCAGCCAAGCGCACGATTTAGATAGTATTCCGTCTTGGCAAGGTGGCCATCACGTACACCATTGATGTACCGTCTACAAGCAGTAGTTGCGCATAAATCCACGAGAGCGTATGCATAGGGCTAACCATTAACTATTTACATTCAGCTTGCAATAAAGGTTCGCAAGAATATCTAAAGAGTCTTCTTATTTTTACTATAGAATATTCCTATTTTTACTATAGTGCTTTATATTATAAGCTAGATTTACCCCCTTAATTATAATTACTATACCTATATACTAAAATATAGTATAATATACTAGGAAGGAAAATTACTATATAAAATTATATATTATAATAC
>MDJU01000627.1:0-18839 GCA_001721665.1 Trichoderma pleuroti
GAGAGAGAGAGAGAGAGAGAGGCTAGACGGATCCATGACTGTACCTTGTAGCTAGAGGGCATTCGGGGAGGAATTGGCAAGTAACACGTCGGGAGACAAATGAAAAGAAAAAAACTAAAAATTAAAAAAAAATAAAAATAAAAGAAAAAAGGGCTCGGCCTCTTGTCACGTCTAAATGATGGCTGAACTTGGAGCCATGGCACGTTATTGATCTGACCTTGACTTGCGTCTGAGCCGAGGCTCAAGCCCGAGCATCAAAACGTGAGGCACTACTAAATTAGCACACTTGATACCAGACATGGCCCTCTGCCCGCAACTTGCATGGAGCTGGAGGGGAGCAGGGCAGGCCCAGAGCAGAGCAGAGCAGAGCAGAGCAGCCGGCACAGCACAGCACAACCACAGGCACGAGAGTATATTGCCAATTTCGAGTCGTCAACCGCCCCGGTGCACATGATTTGCCAGCAATCAAGGCGGAAAGTGGGTGACTGCGGAGGAAATGGAGGCGGCTCCGTATTCCGTGCTCCGTACCTGGCCTGTACCTGTACCTGTACCTGTACCTGTACCTGTACCTGTACCTGTACCTGTACCTGTACCTGTACACTACGTACGGCAAAGGGCATGACCTACTACGACAAAATAAGGTAGCACCTGTAAGCATAGGTCCATGGGCAAGGGCATCACCAGCGATCTAATTAATTACAGATATGTGGTTGCTAGATGGTGGGGTCGGAAGCAACCAACATGACCCTTAGCACCCGCGCCTGTTCCTGTACTCTGTACCTTTTGCAGCGGTTCCGCGCTGGCGCAGTGGGGTCGAATCCAGGGCCAAAGGCGAGGATGCTCGGGTAGACGAGGTGGGGTTGATTGCGCCGGCGGGTAGGTACCGGGTACGGGGCGGCAGAGTACTCGATACAGTCAAATTATTGGCAGTTGGTGGACACGTTTCTGAAAGATGATACGCCATGGCGAGAGATGATGAGCCTGGCGATACGAATTATGGAGTACAGGACAGGAGGGGGCAAGGGAGAGAGAGAGGGGAGAGGAGAGGAGAGCAGAAACGACGACGACGCAGGTTGAAGCCGTTGCTCATTGCTAGCAGCATCCCGCGTGAAATTGGGCAGGGCTGCGACCCAGAAAACGCACACGGGTTAAATAATGCAACCGTGATCATCAATCACATCTTGGCGTATTCGTACTTGTGCTTGCCATTGCACGATGCAGCAGCGCAGCGCAGTAGGGACGCATGGGGCATTCGTACATATGTATGCATGTCCAACATGAGCCCAGGGTGCAGCGTCGGGACTTGTGTGTGTGTGTGTGTGTGCGCTGCGCACGAATAATGGAATCGCAACGGTCAAGCACATGTGCGGCAGCCTGCCTTGTTGGACCTGTATATTCCCGATTCGATACTGTCGTGTCATCAACACGGGCGCCACCGCCGTCTTTTTTCGGCAGCGCCTCGTACCGTACGGTCCTTTGGACGGCACCGCGCCTCGTTTAGCCTGCCAACGGCCTCTGTGCATGCCCAATGGCAGCGTCTCGCGACTTGTTAGTCGTGCTCGTGGGAGCTACGGAACCTTTCCGACATGTTCACCGAGGGGGGCAAAAACAAGAAAGAAGCAGCAATGTCAAGACGTTCTCGACCGTGGACTACAGGTTCGGCAAAGCCAAACCCTTTCCCCGTTGTGCCTGCAATCTATCAGGTTGTCGCCGGCAAATACGCAGCCCCTTGCCGGCAAAAGTGGCATTGATATCAACGGGTGCTCTGCAGGCAGTGGTGCGCTGCACACACACATTCTCTGGTTGTCTCGACTGTCGCAACATGGTGTTGGTACGAGTATTACCCGTCGCTGACTGTCATGGAGTGTGCCGCTTGACACGAGGCGTCAGACTATCAGTCGACGTTTGAGCACGATGCTCTCCATAAGCATGTTTTACCGGGCCACGACGATACATGTACGAGGACAGACCTGCACCCACTCTCCCGCTTCTGCATACAAGCCGTCATGGTCGGCATTTGATCCCATTTGCAAGTCGCCTTGCACGGGCCGGCTGTGATCCGCAGGCAGGCCTTTAGCAATCTGTCTGGTCGGGGTTTGCTCCTAGTGGCTTAGCATTCTGTGCCGGCAGCCAATGCGGTGCCACGGCCCCCCCCGGTCCATCTCTCAACATGTTTTCCCATCACCGCGGAACCCAGTTACACCACTTCTGGCCTGGGTCCTCTGTACCTGTCATCGGCGTTGTGTGTGTTGCCGTTCGGACTAAAAGGTTGTACAAAGGATTGGAGCGGCACATCCTGTAGAGCTGGTCCCTGGACAGGGAAAAGGGCAGCCGCGTATGCGGCGGCACAGCGTGCGAAACGCTCGTGCTCTTCGCATTGATGAAATGGCCAAAGTTTGTGTGTGCCGTGCTCATATATCATGTATGTGGCACGTGGTCCCGCTATCCTGGGAGACAGGAGGAGTGCGTCTAAGAGAGCAGTCGAGAACAAAAAGGAATAAGGAAAAAAATAAACTTGGGCGTGTAATACTCGTATCAGGGAACTGTGGCCGTCTCTGCCTTGGCTCCCCCCCCCTCCCCTTTTGAGCACATGGTGTACGCCGCAGTCTTGCAGGAGTTTCATCGAGAGACTATACAACTAGTACCTGCACGGAGCGTTCGTAAAGTTCCCGACGACCGGGATCGCTTGTGGCTGAGGGGCGATAGCTGGATAAGATGTCTGATCCAAGATGTAGAATGATGGAGCTGGTCTTGCTGGATCTGGTAGCGCGGGAGATGCTAGTCATGGCACGAAGCACCTTGCCATGCCTGGGGTCGGTCTTTTGCGTGCGTGCTTTATTCTTGTTTCGTCCCGCCAGACTTGGTCTCGCAGTATCGCTCGCATCCAGGCCTTGTTCGGGGTACAAGCAAGCATCATGGAATCAGGATTGATTGTCCTTTGCGAGCAGCGTCCTTGGCGATTGGCACGGCTGGGCCACATTGGCCATGGCCCATGGCCCACGGCCCATGGCACCCGCATGCCAGACGGCTACTATTGGGTCTCAGGGGTTATCTGAGAGGATCGTCGCGGGGGGTTGGGGTGAAGCTGCAGCAGACCGTCATCGTACTAGTAATCGCCGACGAGAAGAGTGGAGGCGGACCGCATCACTCACCGTTGCAGCCCAATACCAGCATCCATCCTCAGCTGTGCTGTGCGCTCGCGTACGAGGGACAGGCAGATTTGCCTTGATGCCGCCTGTGTCGACGATGCTGCTGGTAAGCGCACATGTAACTCGACTCATTTCGGGCTCCGTAGAAGGAGTGCGGAGGCTAGAAATTCGTCCGCCCCACGCAGAGTCGAGCAGAGTGGCTCTCTCGTGAAGCTTGCCAAAATTGTGTGTCTTGCCCCCATGGGTTGCTTGGATATGATGCGTCCCAGTCACGGCCGCCACTTGCTTACCTCGACGGCACTACCTAGTATTGCCATTCCCTCGTCTTGTCTGCTGCTCCCGCTCTGTCACTGTCACTCCGTCTCTCCTTCTGCCCCCATACCGCCTCCGCTTCGGCCCTGTGTGGTCCGGGACAAGTCGGCGCTCAGATGGAGATTTGCCTCAGCGGCAGCATGCATGCTTGGAAATGAAGGAGGCGCCTCGTCGATGCTGCTCTGTCGCAGAAGAACAGGCATGCGGGAAATCACGCGCCCGAAACGTACGACGGCAGAGCAAGTGGCCTCTTGGTGCATCATACGAGTATGTTTGTGTGCAGTGCAGAAGTGGATTGCGCAGGCCAGTCTGGAGCCGATGATTGATTCCATGATCTGCGTGTCGTCCCAATCGTCTGTCCCAGCGAGCCAGGGAGCTAGCGAGGGAAGTGGTAGGGCTCAATAGCCTCCATCATACTCGTGCTTGTACTTGTACCTGTAGGCAGGCTGTAGGCTGTAGGCTGTAGGCTGTAGGTACCTAGGCGTAGGTGAGGGGTGGATATTCCGTGCCTAGGTACCTAGCTTCCCAGGTTTGGGGCTTGGCAGGCTCACAGGTAATTTGCAGTCTTGCCAGTCGAGTTCAGGACGGCGAGAAGGAGGAATGCCAAAAAAAAAAGAAAAAGAGAAAAAAAGGAACGAGAGGGGGGGGGGGGGAGGGGATGTGAGTCCTGAATGATGTGCAATTTGGTACTCGTGTATTGCAGCGGCTTGAGGTACCTGCTACTGCTCGTCCTGGCAACTTGGTAGAGTCAAAGGAGTACGGGATACTTGACTTGGTATGTACCTTGTGTGTGTGTTGTTGTTGTTGTTGTGCCCCCTCCAACCATGGATCCTTGTCTCTGGTTCTCGAACAGCGTCAGCATGATTCTCTCATTTTTCCTTGTCCTTTCCTTTTTTTGCCTCTTTTTTCTCTCATTTTTTTTTCTTTTTTGCCTTAAGCGAGCACCACAACTTGTGCGAGTGTGTGTGGGCAGAGAGACGCCAATTTGAAATTGCAAGTGGCCAAACGGAAGCAAGAGAGAGATACATGGAACCAGTCCCAACGCCCTTTTTGCAGCATTGGGCATCCGGCCCTGCGCTGTCTTTTGCCGGCTAGCAGCAGTGCAGTGCAGTGCAGTCAACCCTCATTCGTTGGGCCCTGATGCCTCCAGACGGCTCCATGCACTTGGGACAGCAATGACACCAGGTGGCTTGCGCTGGTGCCGTTTGCTAGCACGACTAAAATCGAGAGTCTGCGATCCTAGATGCCGAGTGTCGATGGATGTCGGCGCATCCAGTTGCCCACGGCGCTGGGGCGGGACAAGGGCGGCGCGCTTGTGATGCTGGCCTGGCCTGTGCCTGTGCGGTACCAGTGCATGCACGAGTAGGTACGGAGTACTGACAGGTACCTACCAACCTCGACCCTATACAGGGTGTGTACCTTGCCTGGCCGTCTGGAATTGGATGGATGGATGGATGGAGCGGTGCTGTCTCGCGGCACCTTGAAGCTCCCATACGCCATGGAAGTGCCCTGGCCTGCAAGATGAAGCATCCCCTGTCCGGGTTAGTCGTGGTTGAGCTCAGCACCTCCACGCACCGGTAGCTGCGAATCAAATCACCACAAACTCCCTAGTACCTGTCCAGTACTTTAGGCCCTGATGCTAGCCACTGCTAGTGGGCTGCTCGTCCATCGTCCTGTCGGTAGCGTTGCTCCTCGACGTGGGAACCGAGATCGCATCGTGGCCGTTCGCGGTGCCCATTGGCCAGGCCAGCCAGCAGCTTCACTGCAGTAACCCAGCTGGGCAATTGGCGAGCCCGGTGGAGCTGGTACCGCGCAGGTACCGCCAAAGACAGCTTGGCAGCTGCCTGTGCACGCTCAGCCAATCCAGGGTACATGCGGGTACAGCAAATGGATGGATGGATTACTACTAGCACCAAGAACCACAGCCTGGCAAGGATGTGGTGCTGCACGAGTACTGACTGTCTGGTGCTTTGTGTACCTACCTAGGTACACAGGTACACAGGCACCCTCGCGCCTGAGTTGGACTTTTCCCTGATATGACAAGATCCATGATGTGATACTCTACCTACTACTAGGTAAGATATCAATACGAGCAGCAGGCAAGTCCATCCGCCGTCACATCTCCTCACATTCCTCTCTCCTCTCCTCTCCTCTCCTCTCCTCTCTTCCTCCCCCCGCTAACGCTGCCCCTCCCTCTGGCCGGTTCTCGTCTCGACCCTTGCCTGACACCCCTTGTTCGAGTTGCGGGTGCTCCCAGCTCAGCACCTCTCTCTACATACTTGACGTACATGCAGCACCATGTTCGACGGGTGGCACAGGAGCTGTCCCGGCAGGCGGGTGGCAGAAGCCATCGTGGCGTGCATGAACAAGACGACAGGCGTCACCATCACGCAGCAGGCTCTGCTCTCGGACACTCCCACGCTGTACACACACTCCCATCCGCCTCAATGTGTGCGAACGAACCTCTGGCAGCGCAGTGCAGCGGCTACTGCACGATGGACGGAGCAGGGCAGGGCAGGGCAGAGCAGAGCAGAGCAGAGCATCAATGCCGTGCAAGCTGGTTACCACCTACCTCCTCGCACGCACAGCTAAGACTAAGACTGGTGCTTGGCCAGCATCATGCGTCACGTTGCCAGAGACCAGCTCCCTTGCCTGGCCCTTGATACCAGGTTCCTGGACCGGTGCTGCCAATGGCAAAGCCGGTCCATGTCTGAATCGCTCCACGGCCTTGTCATCTGTCCCCAGGCCCGCCCCGCCACCCCTGACCCTGCCCTGCCCTGCCCTGCCCTGCATTCCCTTGGATGGCTTTCTTTTTCTTTGCTGCTCCACCCAGCGCGCCTCTGCCTGTCAGTCTCCGTCTCTCGAGCTCAAGAGCCGCCGCACGGCACCGCTGCACACCCCCCCTGGGGGCCACGGCACGCACAGCACAGCACAGCACAGCACAGCACAGCACAGCACAGCACAGCACAGCACAGCACAGCACAGCACAGCACAGTACTCGTACTTGTACTTGCTGCCAGTCCTCCCGTAGAGCCACCCCGGACGAGACGAGGCACAGGTAGCGGTACTGCCAGGTACAAGGCCTGGCCGCCTGGAAGCGCCGCCGTGCTCGGTAGCGAGCCATGAGATGAGGGCATCGTCTCACAGCCGACATGACATGTCTGCTCCCACACGGCGGTGCGCCAGCCCGGCAATCCCACCCCCAACACGCACCTCGAGACATCGCCTTGCCTGGCTCGTTTGCCTTGCGCCACTCGATCCATGCCTCGTATGCCTGTTGATCTCCTGGATCTGGGCGTCGAGGCTTTGGCACCGGCTGCGGGAGGCAGCGAGCACCCGTCATCGGTGGCATTTGACACGATGGCATAGTGAAGCAAGGGTTGGAGCTAGGTGCCAAGGGAAACGTCGTATTCAACATGGACGGGACCGTCGGGATCCCAGACATGCCATTGCCCATCATGGACACGGACTGCAGTACCGTCGGCGGCCGAAACACGGGTGGTAGGTGCGAAGGCAGTGGCGGTACTGTTGGCATTGGCAAAGCAGACGCCGGGAAGTGGCCTCCAAGCTGATCCGCTCCCACCTCGGACCGGGATCAATCTTCCCGCCATCAAGTTATTGAGCGCCAGAGGGTCGGCGGGCTGCATCAGGAGCGGCTGCAAGCGGCACAAGCCCATAAGGCGGCGGCGGCGGCTGAAGCGAAGAAACGGCTGGCAGAGTAAGTCCTGCCAGGGACATGGCGTTGGCATGACCGCTCTTGTTGGCAAAGGGTTCCGGGGCAAAGGCTATCAGGGGCTCCAGATGATCGTCTTCCGAGTTGGAGCTTCGGTTGGAGACAAATGAGAGGAACTCTCGCGCTTTGGGGTTCAGGCTCTTGAATCTAGTAGACTGCTCGGCTGGGAGGCTCGTGTTCTCCTTGTGGGCAATCTCAGGCCCTCGTGTCTGGTGGCCTGCAAAAGTCTCCAAAGACATTTGCCGTTGTTCATTGGGCCCATGTGTCCGGTATCGCAAGACGCAAGTTTCTGTTGAGCCTCCGCTCTGCTCTTCCCTTGAGCCATCTTCGTAGCCGCTGTCCACCCTGTCTCGTCCCTGTAGTTTTTCATTTGGCAAGTCTCTGTTCTTGTGTCCTAGTTTCTTGAGAAATCTCTGAAAAGCCTGGTCCTTCTCAGTCTCGGGCGCCTCCGTGTGCCTCTCCTCGTTCACCAAACGTGCTGTCTGGCTGGGGGACAATCGATTCGCGTCGGAGCAATCTTGAGCTCTGTTTCTTTGCGCAAAGATCATGTCTGGCAGTTCAAAGACACCCCTTTGTACTCGCAATTCGTCTGGTGTGGCATGCTTCATGTTCGTCTCGTTTTGACGACTTTGCTGGCTCATGTGCATTCGAACTTTGTGGGGTGTGGCCTCGGCCGCTTTGAGCGCTGCGGTGAGTTGCTCGTCCTGGCCATTGCCTGGCTTCTTTTGCATCAAATTTTCCTTTAGAGGCCGAATGTCGACAACGGACGGAGACAAAAAGCTAGGGATGCTTCCCAACGGTGCAACTTCCAAGAGGCTCAGGGGGTGTTCTTTCGAAGACGACAGGCAAATCTGCTTCAAAATCCCATATGGAACAGGCTGTTCTTCCTCCATGGTCTGTATAATCTTTGGTTCCAATTCGGAAGACAATGCAAAAACATTTCGTCCATGGTATCTCATGTCGTTGCGTGCCGTCGCGCGATCTTGTGGCAAGTCGGTTGCCTTTGATAGATGGACCTCGTGTTTCCTTTCCCCGGCGGGTGGAGTGGTCGGGAATGCATCCATTCCAATCCATTGCTTCCCAGAGCTTATCAGATTCCTCCAAACCTGCTCATCATCCAGCGTTGGTGAGCTGCCACTGCCAGAAGGCCGAGTCCGCCAGTCAGGGTTATCCAACGCTTGTTGAGAATTGCACTTCTTCAGTCGTTGGTAGTCATAGGGAGGACCCAAGGCCTTGGTACGTGATTCGCTCTTCGATCCCGTCTCTTTGGTCATGGACGGAGGGTGCAGCCGTTTACTTCGGCTGGCAGCGCCTAGCATGGTCATTTTCAACCTTGAAAAGTCAAGTCAGTCGATGCTTCATTGCACCAGAATCGTGCGTTGCATCTCTGCACTTACCGTTTGCTAATTCCGATGGGTTCAAGCGTCCAAGTTGGTATCGATGAATATGGTGGGTTTCCGCGGCTGTTTTGGCTAGAAGCGAGAGCGTTTGAATGTCGATTTTCGGAGAATAGCCTTGATGAGCTCTTTTTCTGTAGTCTGTTTTCTTTTTCGCGCGAGCAAGTCCTCCAATTACGATAACTTCAAAACAATCCCGATTCACGACAAATTTCGCTTCAAGAAAAGACCAAGCGCTGCCTCAAGAATTTCCTCGGCGCAAGCAGGTAAAGACAACGATGTCGGAGGAGAAGAGAAATGTTGAGGTCGAAGGGGGGTGTGTTGAGTTGGGACTGCTGCGATGGCTTTCAGCTGGCAGACGGCTGATATATATCCGCGTCTGGAATACTCGGCGATAAAAGTCGCTTGCTCTTAAACAAAAGTAAAAGAAACGCTCAAGTGCCAAAGGCTGGCAAACAACCCGCACCTGTTGGCTGGGATACGAAAAGTCCAAAAAGAGGCGGATGGTGAGTTGCGTAGGATGCAACAATGGCTTCGCATGGCTGAACCATGAGCGACATTTGAGATTTAAGATTCGCGCCAGGTCAACCTCTAGAATCTTCGTCCCGGCAACCGTATTTGTCGACTTTCTCATCAATGCCTGCCTTGCAAAGCACCGTCTATCAAGGTCGCTGAGCTGGTTCTTCCCTCTTGGCATGTCATTCGATCTTGACGCAGGTGCATCTGACGAGATCGCAACTCACGAGCGATTTGATGTGGCTTTTTGGGAGTCTTTTTTGCACCCTCCGTCCACAACCTCTTGGCTTCATTCCATCATTAGGAGGAGAAAAAAAAGGTTTGAAGAAGCAAAAGATAAGAAACGGGTGCAGCCAAATAAGGTGAAAATGCGAGTCAAAGTGAGAAAACAACTTTCAAGCGTAAGTGGTGCATGTAAGGTTATGGTAATCAAATTAAGAGGCCCTCCATCGCTGAACTCAAACTCCAAGAAGTACAAAAAATGTCCAAACAGAGATAATACAAAAAGGGGGCCGGCCATCTTTTCCCAAGAAAAAGCATTCTCGTCAGACTTTCGTGTACAGCGTTGCCATAAGGTGAGCACACCTCTCTAATCCCCCTACTCCAGCCATCATTTTTTGGGTTTGCCCTTAGGCGTTCTGGGGAGCGATGCCGCCAAGGAAGGCGGCAAATTCTCTTGGGTTTCTGGTCTGCAGGAAGACGGTACCAGGACCAGTAAACTTGCAGACAAGGCCTTCTCCGGAAGAAAGGCCAGAAATGATACCGCCAGAAGCTACACGTTCCAGGACGTAGCTTGTGTTCCACGCCACAAGGTGGCCGTTGTCTACAATGTACTTTTCGCCTTGTTGAAGCTGTTACGGCGAGTCAGCATCTCTGGTCGGGACATGGGGCAACTTGTACTTAAGACTCACATCTTTCCTAATAATGGCACCGAAACTCGAAACCCAGAGCAGACCAGTTCCAGATATCTTGTAGACAAACAGACCCTCGCCACTGAAGATGGCCTTGCCCAGGCCTTGCCGCTTGTAATCCTTGACGACCGCCTGAGTAGAGGCCAGGTAGGCGTCGTGTCCCACCGACCACTGCTCCTTGCCGGTCAATCTTATGCTGGTGATGTCTCCCAAAGAGGCGGGCGCGAGAATGAGTTCTCCCGGCCCTGTGTAAGTAGAGCTGGCGAGCTCTCCGCCCGCAATGATCTTCTTGACGCTAAACTTGACGTTACCCTTGAGGGTGATTGTGGGAGACATGGCGACCATGGCACCTATCATGCGATTAGACTCGATCAAATCACGACACCGTACCCCTTTCTTGACGCTCTTCCAACGTACCTGGCTTTGCATGCAACGGGGCGCCCATGGCCAACTGAATGGTCAAAATCGTGTTAGTATCCCGATGGCTGATGCGATAGCTTCCCCCGTTAAAGGTGCCAACATCATCGGTCGTCGCGACAGCTCCAACAAAGTTGGCCGGCGACGGAGCTCCACCGGCTTGGGGTGGTGCCGTCTGGACCGGCGGCTTCTCCTGGGGATACGGAGCATTCTGCTGCTGCTGAGGGAACGGGGGAGGAGAAAACTGAGGCGGCGCTTGTTGCTGTTGTTGTTGAGGCTGATACTGATGCTGCTGCTGCTGCTGCTGCTGTAGTTGCTGCGGCGGTGGCGGCGATTGTACCTGCTGTTGGTAGTGGCCAGAGTCGGGAGTCGCCGCTGGACGCACGGCCAAGTTCAGCTGCTGCGATTGCGAATGCTGGTGCTGGTGCTGAGGAGGCTGGCTCCCGGGAGGAGGAGGGTAGTGGCCCGGCGAGGGCTGCTGGATCGTGGGGAGACGGCGTATGCTGGGGCGGAGGAGCATAGCTAGGCGCTTGTCCCGGCGTTCCCTGGGGGGGAGGGTAGAACTGCGTCTGGTTCGCGGGAGGTGAAGTCGGAGGCGGCGCATATTGATGCTGGGGCGGCGATTGGTACTGCTGCTGTGGAGGGGAGCGTATTGCTGCTGCTGCTGGGGCGGCGGCGCTGTTTGTTGCTCACGTTAGCATTGGGGGCTTGTCGTCTGTCGCAATGGCTTCTCGAACGGAACGGACCTTGTCCTGCGCCTGCGCCGGGAGGAGCTGCGATGTCGCGAGTCAGTCAGTATTTGGAGATGGCGGGGTGAAGCTGACGGTGAAGGTGAGGCTGGAGATTGGCTGGTGACATACGCGGGTAGAAGTGCTGCTGCTGGCCAGACATGGCGATGGAGGCGTGTTTGATGATGTAACAGGCGTAGAATGGAGGTGAGAGAGTGAAGAAGCAAAGAGGAAGAAGAAGAAGAAGAAAAAGTTGGCTTGGCAAAGGCGCAGTTGTCGCTGGTCGAGGCGAGCTCGATGTAAGACGGCCAAGAAGCCCCGCTTCCGAGCTATCAAAATAGTACAATGACAGGCCACCAGCCACGTATTCACTCGGGTGAGGCGTATTTTGCACGTGTGTTGCCGCACTTGGAATGGATTCAATGGATTCAAGACTAGAAGAGGCGGATGTGCATGGCAAGTTATAGGACATTGACACCAGACTTCATCGACAGAATCTGCAGCAATCCATTACGCGCTGCAAACCATCCGACGGCGCCAAGCTCAACCCCGCTCGTGGCCCAATGGCTCCCGGACGCTGTTTGGAATCGCCCTCCAGCGCCCCCGCCGCGGCGTCTCCATTGGCCAGCAGCCCAGTTTAGGCGCTGACAGAGGCGCCTCCAGGGCCTCACAGGGCCTCCAGGGCCATCAACATAGTACGAATACAGGGGGCTCTTTGCCTCGGTGGTTCAATGGATGTCAATTTCCATCAATGGTTCCAGCATGGACGTCTATTCGCGTCCATACTGTGCATGCATGAACCATTGATCCGTGAGTGTGTACGTGTACATATACATGCATTCAAAACAATTCCTCATCAATCACACTGTTTCATTCAATCCCAGAATAACTCACATCTACAGTATTGTACCTATATTATTACAACCTTGCACATCCGGGCACCTGTAACCGCCTCTTCAGTTAATCTTCTCCTTGCTCGCGTCAGCCATTGATAATAGTATTGTATATGCCTGGTCCTTGTTACTATTTGCGGATAGACGCTGAGCTCATCCTACTCCATATGTAATTGTTTCTCCTGTAATACGTTTCAATTAATGGTAGTCCTAGCAGTATACTCGCATGACTTATCTACCTCCATCAAGGCAAGTCCCTTGGAATCTGCCTTACAGCGACAAGGGCCTCTTTGCTTTCGAATTGTCGTGAAATCAAGTGCCGCTGGGAGCCTTGGTCAGTACGCACCATGTCTTTCAAGCTTCAAGGGGTAGGTATGAGTAGAGTCAGACATGTTCAGCGTTACTATATAAAAGCAACATTGGGAATTCGCACTCGGATTCGGACATGAGATTGCCAATCCAGCAGAGGCACAGGCCATCGTTGTCATTGCATCAACAGTAAACCGCCAATGCAAATCCCTTGTTTTATATGTAGTCTCAATAGAGCTCGTCACCCCGTTTAGCACAGATGATATGTAGCCTTACCCTATACATTATCACCTCAAGACGGACGCTGGATATTTACAAGTAGACTTCATATAATGCAAAGACGGTTGAGCATGAAACTTTGTGTTTGAGAGTACGTGTACATATACACTCTCACTCACCACATGTAGTCGTGGCTTGCTCAGCATATACATCAGTAGTACCTCGCCAGACCCAAATTATACATTTAGTATGGTAGTCCACTAGTACACAGAGTACCAATCTTCGAAACCACATCAAACTCTATCAAACGCCATAACTGACTTCCATGCCAAACAAGCCATTGTTTAAAGTCATCTTTTGTCAAAAAGCCCGGCAACAAAGGCAATACATGTAAACAATGACAAAACAAGTAAATAGCAACGTGGCTAATCAATGCATTGGCCTGGCTACTATATACCACATAACTTTTGTAAGCAAGTTTAAAAAAAAACACACAGCGGCCGGCCACGTTTTAGGCATGGGGAGAAACGAGAGAGAGAAAGAGAGAGAGAGGACATGCTAGTTAGTTGCCAGATTGAGCGTCGGTGTCCAATGTATTCATGTTTCGGAAGGATCTTCTTCTTCTTCCACAGCTACTGCAACGGTATTATCCGGAAGCGATCCCCGTGAATCCTACTTTAGCCTTTTTGTTTCTTTAAAGCCGCTCGAGTGACAGATAGTGCCCGATGGAAGGTCGTTGCTAAAAATGACTTTGGATTCCATTTCGACCAATGAGAGCAGCATGGAATCAATAGGTAGGCCCCCAAAAGAGCCAAGAAAAGTTTCATGTTAGTGGCCGTGCCCGGTTCTGTCTGCCAAGCTTGGGTTCTTGCCTTACAAATCCTCGGACCGCTCCAAGTGCGTGCCCAAAGATGGTGGCTTGCTGTCAGAGAGATGCTCGGCCGAAACATGCCATGAACAAAGATATGTCTCCGCTAGTCGACGGATTGCCTGTAACGTTGGCTGCGAGCCGTCCCCATCTGCTATTATGGAGCAACTGGATCTGGGTCCAAGGGGGGGGGGGGTTTGCCGGTATTGCTGTTTGCATGCAAGCTTACTCGTCCCTGGCAATGGAGAAGACTTCCTCTTTCGGTCCCGTTCCGGCTGCCACTCGCTCACGAGGGCGGCAGAGAGAACAAGCATTGCCCCCTTATTGTGAGCAAGTCTGGTTTGTGGATAAATTCAACCGACAGGGGGTGGAAAAATTTCGAGCGGACCGTGTCAGTGCGGTTAGAGTCGTGTTTGCCCGTTTGACTCGACGACGGAGCTTCTGCTTTGATCCGGAACCGAAGTCTCGGGAGAGGCAGCGGCTGGGCAGCTCTGGCGGTTGGACGACGACGAACCTCGTAGCTGGAAGCGAGCTGTCTGGCAAAAGTTGCATCAACAGAGGAGGTTGCATTTCCCCAGAAAAGCGTGTAACACGACCTGCTCTATACATGTGTTACAGAGACTCTTTGTTCGAGGCACGTGCAAGCACAGCACTTGTACGCATGCCCTGGTAATGCTTGATTCTGTAAAAGACTGGTCCACAAGGTAATTGCACGACATCATGGGTTTGTAATCACAACCACAATGCTGGGAACTGGCTTTCGGCATCCAAGTTTTCTTAAGCCCGCTGGTCCAGGGTGAAGCAGATGCTATGCTAATACTAGGTACTTGTAAGCGATGCCATATATCGGCCCTGAGATCCCCTGACCGCGGAAACGCGGACCGTGGCGGGAAGCTCCTGGTAAGGGAGGCAATGAGGATACGGCAACAAACCAGCATACGAGTACCCTAGAACAGGGCAGCTTATTCTTGACGGAATGGATCGCAGTCTTATTAAAACTGCCGGATTGGGAGACTGCGTACTACTGCGTTGCAATGATGGCTGATGGCTCGCCCGGGCACCTGGAGAAATAGAAGACAGGGTCACAAAGCCAAAGAAACAAAATAAGACGCAGTGAAAGGAGATGAAGAGGAAGGAAAATCTCCGCCGGCACTTGTCATATGATGAATCCGGTGTTGTCAGCAGCAGTGCCGGCATGAATATAAGCATTTTCAAATAAGAACTAGAAAGAAAAAGGGCAAGTTTTGGTGAGCACAAGCTTACCAGAGGCACGGAGTAGTATTAGTGGTGTAGTATAATATTTCCCAAGAGTCAATGGCCGGTTCTCGATGCAACACCAGCACGGCGTATTGCCAGATCCTTGAGCACTGCACGAAAAAAGTAGGTAGGCACGCGTCTGTACCCTCCGTAGCACCACGGCCGATGCTGGGATTCGTGCAGGCTCCATGCCGAAACGATGGCTGGCGTGGGGGGTTGAAGCGTATCCTTTTCTCCTCCCTCTTCTTTTCTTTTCTTTTCCGGATCGAAATTACCATTGGAACACCGGTCTTCGCGAAAGCAGATGACATGAAGCAGGTGTTATTTCGTCTGTACTGTACAGTGCGTAAGAATGGTAGCTAGCTGGATCGGCAGCATTGACGTAGCAGAGTCAACCTTGCTCGTACGAGTGTTGATTGTCCTGGTCGTTGAAGGCACCCCCATGGAGAAGCCGGTGCCCTCAACCCAAACACTCGGTCCACGGGAAAGGGATCCGACATGAAGGAGTACCTACGTTGATGCCTGCCTGGCGGGAAAGGAAACGCGGTCGTGATAACCAACGCTAGGAAGGATGATGCATCCATGGGGGCCAGGTTAAAAGCACGTGTTATGCAACACGCTTGCAGTCATGCAGCAGAGTCCTACCTCGTACATCGTATTGGAACCCTGCGTTTGGGCCTTACCCTCGTGGTTTTTTCAAACAGGCGAACATTGTGTCGCCCAATTTCGGACAACTCGAATAGCCCAGAGGGGTCTCCTCGGGGAAAGCCTGGAATACTAGGCGTTGTGCTCGTAGCTGGTGAAAGAGAAGCAAGCAATGCTCAACCGTTTGTGATTACTGAAGACGCATGGAGGCGGCCCTTCCTATTAGGTACATCCATACTACTACTCCGTACACGCTTCAGTTGTCCAACGTTGTCTTTGGGCGTCCAGGGTGCCAATCAGCAGACAAGCGGACCTTGGACAGCGGAACGAATCCGCGCAAGCTTCCGTCAGCGTGGCCATCCCATGCTCCGCGCTGCATGCTCTTTACGTTCAACGTCATGAGCTGCTAGGGGGGGGGGCTTTGCGTCTCAAGCTCGATCTGAGCGCAGGCTTCTATTCTAGTACCGTCTAGGCATGGGCGGGATGAGCTCCTCGCGCTTCGGCAACAAGCAGAATAACGTGGCATTGGCCCCCCCGACTTGTAGCATTTGTTTGATCATCGATGCAATCGAGGGTGAGAAGGGACAAGTCTGCTCTTGGGGGTTAGTAGCTGGCTCGAGCGTCTGTTGATACAGTCCTGGCCCAGGGACGGAGTATTACAAGTCCAGGACGAATTACGAGCAAGCCTATGATTCAAGGCGCTCGTTGAGAGTAAGCCATGACGGGAAACGGGTGCCGAGGCCGATCCTGGCAACCTCGTAACCTGGCCAATCAAAGGTCCAGTTCGCAATGTCGCCGAGCCAGTCCGCTGGGATAGAACCCTTGTATTATTACCAGCGTCACAAGGTGAAGAAGAGAGGAGAGGGCGCGGCAGCCTGGCACACCGGGCTATCCCGGCAAGCTCCCATCTTTGCGACCGATCCCAGCTGGAGCGCGGGCTTCTGGGGAGAGAAGAAGGAGAGATATGGAGCATGGGCGGACGGACTAGCGGATAGATTCGACATCTTGGCAGCTTGTTGGAGTTGACAGTTTGTGCAGAATCTCTGAGGGATCCAAGCCGTCGGGATGGGTGGCGAATGCGAGCGCTGGAGCACTAGAGAGAGAGGCCGTCGATGTTAGTATGTACGGGTACAGTGCCATGGGGTCTGTCTAGTGCATTAGGAGCACAATGGAGATGAAGATGCTGTATGTGATGATGCAGTCCGTCTTGCCAGGGTCGCCATGTGTACAGTACAGTACTACAGAGAAGAAGAAGAAGAAGGAAACGTACCTAGGCAGACAGGGTGACGGGAGAGGCACCCACTTTGGCGGAGAGGCGATGAAGGCGAAATGGAAGTGCGACCGAACAAGCCTGGATGCGCCAAAAGTGCGAGTAGGCAATCAATCACAGGGACGTCAACTGTCTGTGGCGGTGGTGTACTCGTACTACCTACAGCTACAGCTACAGGAGGTACATGTTGTACGACGGTAGGAGCTGGAGGAGTGCGGGCGTGATGGGAGCGTTGCTGAAGATGGACGAGCTGAGTCGGAGTTTGTGCGTGTCGGGTCCGTATGCTTCCAGAGCTGGACTGGACTGGAGGCCATCCAGGCTAGTGGGTGCTGTTTTTAGTGCAGAGATTGCACCGGCCCTTCACTAGCACCTGTGCACATGGATTGACGTGCATCAAGCTCCATGCATTAACGCGCACTAAAAAGAGACGAGAGAAAAAGTATGTACTAGTAGACTGTAAATGCCATGGAATAAATAGTACATGGATTGGATCAATGAATGGCATTCAAGTCACAACTCCAGGGTTTGCACTCGGACGGGGTACAGTAGGTGATTTGAGGCCGCTCCCTGGGAACATGCGCAGGTACCTGTATGTACATGGATCTGGAAACGAGCAACAGCACAGCACAGCACAACACAGCACAGAGGAATCGTAACTGCATGTACGGGTACAGACCAGACAAGGGGGCGAGAGGCTGTACGAGTACGTACTCGCAAGTACAAGTACCTATTGATTGAAATTTTTCGGTGATGCACGGAGGCGCAAAGCAGCAGTTGATGTCCATGTCCATGTCCATGACCATGTATGAGTACTCCGTACGGCCTGCTCCATCCATACAGCGCTCGCAGGCAGTGGGAGCCCGGGCCCGTACATGTACCTACATGCTGGGACGTGCACATGGCATCAAATCCATCGCATGCTCGGCGTCTTCAAGGGGGGGCCTGGCACACCGTTGGCGGGTCCGAGGGCCTTGCCCGGATGTGCACGAAGCGTCCGCGGCCGGATTCCATGTCCTTGTCCGTCTGCAGGAATTAAGGGTCTGGTCTGGTCTGTCTGGTTCGACGAGTCCAGCGTTCTGGTTGTGACTCTACAGTGTCCGTACTCCCGTATTCATGTTCGATTCGATGCCAGGTTCAATTCTCCGTTGGCCTTGCAGCTTATTGACAGCTTACAGGATACAGTGCTGTATTTTCAGGCCACTGTGCTGTACGAGGTGGGACAGGGCTCCAAGGTGGCTTTTCTCTTCCATCCAATTTGATCACTGTTCAATGTTCAATGTCTTCCCAAGCTCCATCCCTTTGCTCGTCTGCTCAGGTTCCAACATCGTCTTTGGCGTGCGGGGCTCGTTTCCCTTGGGACGGTAATCATCTCTCCATTCACCGTTAGGCTAGAAGCCCAGGTCCACTCCTTCGTCTCCAGCAGAGCCCGTTCCATCGTCGAACGGGCTCAAGAGTTTAACACAGACAGCCCGACGCCATCGCGGGCGGCGTTACTCGACTCGTCCGCCCGGAACTGCCCTATTAGCGGATCGCTGGCACCATCTCAGGCCGACGCCCAGGAGCGCAGGCTAGGGCGCTTGGGGGTTAGCCGTGGCCGCAATCCAGTGGGCTCTCGCGTTCCCAGCGCTACGGACGGCCGCCTCGGTTCGTCAAGTGGAATTGAACCAATGTCATGACATGATCCCACTGTCCTCGCAGTCATCAATTTTGCTACCCATCTTTCGGGACCCCCTCCCTTCTCGTCTGGCCGGGGGGTCGGGATGGGAGCCCATTGAACTGGTACCCGCCACGCATCCCATCCCAGGGCTTCAGCCATCCCTGGCCTTGCTCGCTACCAGCACCAGCACCAGCACCAGCGCCGTGATGAATTGCATCCATGGCGCACCGTGTCTCGGCAAGTGGGTGCTCTCGACGCCCCTACAGTCAGTACATTACCCATTGAGGTACTGTATTGCGCAGGGCAGCGGTCGCTCCAGGCGTCTTTGCTGCTGACTGTACCCTGAAATGGAACCTTGGAAGACCTGGAGTTTTTAGCTTTTCGCCGGGCCACTATTAGCTCGGGGCTCGCACTTTCAATTTGCTGGGCTGGGCTGTGATCAAATGTCAGTGCAATGTTCCCTCCAGCCCGCAACATACATCAAGCTTAGCCGCCCCCAATCTCTGGCCGCTTCCACCCAAACCCTTCCATCCCATCCCATCCCATACATTCATGTAG
>MDJU01000628.1:0-18713 GCA_001721665.1 Trichoderma pleuroti
CTCTTATATATATATATATATATATATATACCTAGGTACGTACAGACATTGTGCTCAACTTCATCTCATTAATAAAACCATACCTGCCACGCAAAAAACAAACCCAATCCCCCTGCACAGCGTCTTAAACATGCCGTAATACAGCATCCGACAAGCTTCATCGGGAAGTGCCTCTAGGTACCTTAAGGTAGGTAGACATAGGTGGGGTCACGCTACGGGCCTGGAAGAGCAGCGAGATTGCACTGAGTCGCGGGGTTCATCAGCCTTGCTGGTCCAATGGATCTTCTTTGGGCTACGCGCCTCGCGCCTATCGGACTGACGCGTTAATGGATTTTTGGCTGCCCTGGGCACATTCTGTTCACGCATTCACAAACACCTGCGGATATTGATTTGATTTGATCCTCTGTATCTCTACACTGATCACAACAACAGTTGTCCAGCTTCAGCATCTGGTACGGCTCTCTTCAGCAAGCATGGCCAGCTTTTTCGACCTCAAGGCCAGAAAGGCGGCCGCCACAAACGGAACATCATCCCAGAAACACGACAAGCCAGCAGATGTTCGCGCCCAGCCCTGGGTGGAAAAATAGTCAGTCGATTCGCCATTGAGCAGCATCTTTGGCGGTATTTTTTGCTTATTTAATATCTTAATATCCTATAGTCGCCCCAAGAGTTTGGATGATGTCACCGCTCAGGATCACACGGTCACGGTTCTGCAGAGAACACTGCAAGCTTCAAATGTTGGTGAATCTGCTCGCAATTGGATTCGAGATGCATCTTCAGGCTAATCGTCCCCTTCTCTCAAGCTTCCGCACATGCTGTTTTACGGCCCCCCTGGCACTGGCAAAACCTCTACCATTCTGGCCCTTGCCAAGGAGCTCTACGGCCCAGAGATGATCAAGTCCCGAGTTCTCGAGCTCAACGCGTCCGACGAGCGTGGCATTTCGATTGTCCGACAAAAAGTCAAAGACTTTGCACGGATGCAGCTGACCAACCCACCGCCCTCATACAAAGACAAATACCCATGCCCGCCGTTCAAAATCATCATTCTAGACGAGGCCGACTCCATGACGCAAGACGCCCAGAGCGCCTTGAGACGGACAATGGAGACGTACAGCAAAATTACACGCTTCTGTCTGATTTGCAACTATGTCACTAGAATCATCGACCCTCTGGCGAGCCGATGCAGCAAATTTAGGTTCAAGAGCTTGGATCAGAGCAACGCAAAGAAGCGACTCGAGTCAATAGCAGAGGCAGAGGGCGTTACGCTCCAAGATGGTGCTGTGGATGCACTCATCAAGTGCAGCGAGGGCGATTTGCGAAAAGCCATTACTTTCCTGCAGAGTGCTGCTCGACTAGTTGGGGCGAAGCTCTCAGAAAAGGATGGCGAAGGCGACGATTCCATGGATGTAGATAAGCGACCGGTGACTGTCAAGATTGTTGAAGACATTGCCGGCGTTATCCCAGGAGCAACCATTGACGATCTTGTCAAGGCCATGCGCCCAAAGGCGTCAGGAGAGACCTATCAGTCCATATCCAAGGTGGTCGAGGATCTGGTAGCAGACGGCTGGAGTGCTGGCCAAGTCGTGAACCAGGTAGGCTAACCCTCCTTTACATGTGCTTAACAGCATCATTCTAACCCGTGTACCCGTGTAGCTCTACCAAGAACTCATCTTCGACGAGACCATTCCTGACATCCAAAAGAACAAGATTGTTCTGATTTTCTCTGAAGTGGATAAACGACTTGTCGACGGAGCGGACGAACACCTATCAATTCTTGATTTATCAATGAGAATATCTGCCATCATGTCTGAAAAGTAAAATACGATAATTTTAAGTGGCTTCATTGGGGAAGGGGGCAATTATGCGGAGTTGGGTTCACCATGTCTTATTCTGACAAAACGGCGTTGTACTTTTTTACCAGTAGATGTGCAGTTATGACTGAGATATATAGAGCAGAGACATAATAAAAATCCGCTAAACACATGAATCAGACCGCGTCTCTCAGCACTCCTAGATTTCCGTGTAGTCTGGACCAAACATCATGCCCGTCGTCTGTGATGCTATTCTTTGATGTGTGTTTTCTTGATCCAAGCCTCGTTGCCGCAGCTCCAGCCTTTGGTTGTCTTTCAGAAACCTCGCTGGTATCCTCCCTTTCCTCGGGGTGGCCCAATAAAAAATCAATCTCTCTGAGATTCTCTAGGCAATTCTCGAGTGCTACCTGACCAATGTCGACAGTCTCTGCGGCGTATTCGAGGAGCGCAATCTTGGCTGAATCGGCGGCAAACACCCATGGCTTAATTCTCTTTGAAATGTCTGGATGTTCAGACTTTGACGCTATCTCTGTCTGTATACCAGACCGCCGGCGCAGGGAGTCCTTCATAGGATAGGCGGGCAGCAAGTGGCTTTCTTCG
Source organism: Trichoderma pleuroti (assembly GCA_001721665.1). Taxonomy (NCBI): domain Eukaryota; kingdom Fungi; phylum Ascomycota; class Sordariomycetes; order Hypocreales; family Hypocreaceae; genus Trichoderma; species Trichoderma pleuroti. The sequence goes on from MDJU01000628.1 coordinate 2,412, forward strand.
CCGAGACGACCGAGTAGTTGGCAAGCATCCTGATTTTGCTTGGACAGCGCCGAGGTGAAGAAGGCTTTCTGGCTGATGGCTGCCTTTTGGCTGACGGAAATAGCTGCCAAGGCTCTCAAGTAGGGAGTCAGAAGATGGTCAATAGGCATTGGAGGCTTGTTGCTGCTTCGGTCCAAGCCGGCGACCAGCTGTGCAGGCGGCAGAAGCGACGGATGAGATGGTTGAGATAGCTGAAACTGCTGTGTTTCCAGCTCCAAAAGAGTCTTCCTCGAGGACACGTATTTGGCGTACTTTTTGCTAATCTCCTCAAGATTGGCTGCGATTGTGGACGGACTGACTCTTGGCTTGTGACTACCGCTTTTGCCTGCACCAGAGCTCCCTCCGGGAGAAGCCTTGGCAAGCTCGGTTTCGATCCAAGTGATGAGTTCATTGCGAGTGGTTGTCAGTGCTTCCAGTCGAGCACCGTTGCTGACCATGTCAAACTGGTTTTGGGATCGGGCTCTCGTCTCTCGTACCGTCTGCTCTTCTTGCTTCAGCAGCAGTTTTGCTCTCAGAACGGTCTTCTCCAGCTGCTGGATTCGGTCACTGAGGCCTGACTGAGGGGATGTTTGGTCAAGCGCGAGGCTATTGATGACATCGTCCGGTGCGCTTGGCACACCGGGGCTGCCTTGAAAGATGTGCTTGGCATCTAGAAACTCACGAGTTGCAGCAGGCTTTTCCATGAGAAGATCCAAAGACTGTCGAGCTGCCAGCAGGCTCTCTCGCTTCTGCCGCAGCTTCAAAAGGCATATTCGCTCCTCCAACAGATCGACGCTGTTGGCCTTTGCGTTTGGTGGCTCGGGGTCTTCAGGGGTATTATTTTTCAAGAGACTATCAAACTGACGGCGTGCTGCCGTATTAGCCTGTAGAGCCTCGACATATTCCCTGAACACGCCGGTCAAGTCTGATGGCGTGGTGACTTCTTGTGAGCTGTCGATGAGGAACAGAGGACTCTGGATGGCTCCATTGCCGGCGCAAGATCCGAGATGAAGAGCTAGAACGCGTCTTATGTAGTTGACCTGTTCTCGAGGCTTGATATATGGATCAAGCTGCTTTTGGAATTTGAGCAGGATTTCCGGATGATGGTCGGGCATGTTGAGATACTGATATTCATTGTACTTGATATATCGAGGCGAACATCAACGTTGGGCTGCTGCACATGCCGCCTTATAGCTCGGCACATGTACCGCCTGCACTCGGGAGCTGTGAGAGGTACCTGACCGCCTTAGCCTATCAAGAGCTGCACAGGCCGCTAAATACAGGGGGCCTCTCAGTGAGCCTCTCAGTGAGCGAGCTTGACTTCTCCACAACGCTGTGGCTAAAATCGATTCTGGTGTGGCGCATTGCACTAACTCTTTTGCTACTTGGCGCGTCCAGGCAGAAGATGTTGGCTCAGGAAATTTATCGCGACCAAGTCCGTCCAAGCATCGCCATTCACCACCCAATTCAGCGACTGCACATTGCTGAGACGCCTAGGCAGCTGCCCTCCGTTTCGACCCTGTTCCCTTTTGTCTGGGTGGCAAGCACATGGTGAAGTAGACGCTGGGCTCATCGAGCTTTTTGTTCGAGGACATCGACGTTCTCTCTCTCTCTTTCTTCTCTCTTTAATCCTAATCCCCAAACACAACCGTCACGATGTCGGACCCTCATCGCGATGTCTCCCAGTACAAGTACTCGGCCATGTCCAACCTGGTTCTCCAGGCGGACCGTCGGTTTGTCACGAGGCGAACTGATGAGGCCACGGGCGATCCAGAGTCTCTCGCTGGACGCCTGAGTATCAACGACATGGGCTCTCGAGTGGCTCGTGACGAAGCCCCAAAGCAGAAGAGGCAACCTGGAATGCCCGAAATCGAGCGAGGGAACCTTCAAGAGGGCCAGGACGTACTGCTAAGAGAGCAACGGAAGCGAAAACCAGATGCGCAGCAGGGTGGTGTACTCGGCACAAATGACACCTTGATCGAAGGCATCACATATCGACCTCGAACCGCAGCGACGCGGGCGACCTTTGACCTGATCTTGACACTTGTGGCGAACAATCTTGGCGATGTCCCCCATGAAGTCGTGCGCAGTGCTGCAGATGCTGCGTTGGAATATCTCAAAGATGACGATATGAAGGATCTGGACAAGAAGAAGGAAATCGACGATATTCTCGGCACAACTCTGAATCCCAAGCAATTCAACGAACTGATCAACTTGGGAAAGAAGATTACAGATTACGATGCCCAAGACGATGATGAGGATGTTAACATGGGAGGCGACAACGATGATGACGCGGAAATCGACGAGCGGCAGGGTGTGGCTGTTGCCTTTGACGACGACGACGAAGAGGATGAAATTGTCAATGAGGTTCGAGACGAGTCTTCAGAAGACGAAGACGAAGAGGAGGAAGAAGAAGGGGCGGCAAAGGCAGAGGAGGAAGCCGGGGGAGCAGATGACGAAATGGTACTCGACTCGGCGCCCTCGGGGGATAAGCACAAGAAGGACGACAAAGCCTCCATACTCGCGCGAGATGTGGACGCCTTCTGGCTACAGCGTCAGATTGGCACATTATACCCAGACGCGCACGAGCAAACGGACAAGACCAAGGATGCCTTGCGTATACTCTCCGGAGAACCTGACGAGGTCGGCGGCGAAGAGAAATCACTCCGAGAGATTGAAAACGATCTGATGGAGCTCTTCGATTTCGAGCATCATGAGCTTGTCCAAAAGCTAGTTCAAAACAGGGAAAAGGTCTTCTGGCTCACAAAGCTGGCTAGAGCAGCAGATGCGGAACAGCGTGCCGATGTCGAAAGAGAAATGGCCTCGGAGGGTCTGCAGTGGATTCTCAACGAGCTGCGTGGCAAGTCTGCGGCCGATGGAGACAAAGGAGCAAAGGGAGCCATCAAGATGGATATTGACGTTCCCGCTTCTTTCACCGCCGAAGGGCCCAAGGCTGAACGGCCTGAAGGACAACTGGTGGGTGGGCTGCAGCCAAAGAGGCTGATTAACCTGGACAACTTGGTCTTTGACCAAGGAAACCACCTCATGACCAACGCCAAAGTCAGGCTACCAGAGGGATCGACCAAGAGATCTTTCAAGGGCTACGAAGAGATTCACGTGCCTGCTCCGAAGAAACGGAATGATCCAGACGATATTCTAATTCCCATTACTGACATGCCGGAATGGTCACGGATGCCCTTCAGCACGGCCAAGTCTTTGAACAAGATTCAATCCAAATGTTTCCCAACTGCTTTTGAAGATGATGGCAACATGCTTGTTTGTGCCCCGACAGGTAGTGGTAAAACAAACGTGGCCATGTTGACTATTCTGAGAGAAATCGGCAAGAACCGCAACCCTGAGACCGGCGACATTGATCTTGATGCTTTCAAAATCGTCTACATTGCCCCTCTGAAGGCTCTCGTTCAAGAGCAAGTTGGCAACTTTGGAAAGCGTCTTGAGCCATATGGAATCCGCGTGTCTGAGCTGACTGGTGATCGCCAACTCACCAAGCAGCAAATCGCAGAAACTCAAATCATCGTGACCACACCTGAAAAATGGGACGTCATCACGCGCAAGGCAACTGATGCCTCCTACACCAACTTGGTGCGCCTAATCATCATTGATGAAATCCACTTGCTCCATGACGACCGTGGTCCCGTATTGGAGAGCATTGTCAGCAGAACCATTCGTAAAACGGAGCAAACAGGAGAGCCCGTACGAATTGTCGGTCTGTCTGCAACGCTTCCAAACTACCGAGATGTTGCTAGCTTTCTTCGCGTCGACACCAAAAAGGCCATGTTCCACTTTGATGGTTCCTTCCGACCGTGTCCTTTGCGTCAGGAGTTCATTGGTGTCACTGATCGCAAAGCAATCAAGCAGCTCAAGACGATGAACGACGTCACCTACAACAAAGTCATTGAACACGTCGGCACTCACCGAAACCAGATGATCATCTTCGTCCACTCTCGTAAAGAGACCGCAAAGACGGCCCGGTATATTCGAGACAAGGCCCTGGAAATGGAGACTATTAACCAAATTCTTCGGCACGACGCCGGCAGCCGAGAGGTTTTGGCTGAAGCTGCAAGCCAAGCAACCGACCAGGACCTCAAGGACATCTTGCCTTATGGATTCGGTATCCACCATGCAGGCATGAACAGAATAGACAGAACCGATGTTGAAGATTTGTTTGCCAGAGGTGCTATCCAAGTCCTCGTGTCTACTGCCACTCTTGCCTGGGGTGTCAACTTGCCCGCCCATACCGTCATCATCAAAGGTACACAAATCTACTCTCCAGAGAAGGGTAGCTGGGTTGAGCTTAGCCCTCAGGATGTTCTCCAGATGCTGGGTCGTGCGGGTCGACCGCAGTTCGACACCTATGGAGAAGGCATCATTATCACGACTCAAAGCGAGATCCAGTACTACCTCTCGCTTCTCAACCAGCAGCTTCCCATTGAGAGTCAGTTTGTTAGCAAATTGGTGGATAACCTTAATGCTGAAGTTGTACTTGGCAACGTGAGAACTCGAGATGAAGGTGTCGAATGGCTTGGATACACATACCTCTTTGTCCGAATGCTTCGGTCTCCAGGATTGTATCAAGTGGGCGCGGAGTATGAGGACGATGAGGCATTGGAACAAAAGCGTGTCGACCTCATACATTCTGCAGCAATGGCTCTCAGGAAGTCTAATCTTGTTAAATATGACGAGAAGACGGGCAGAATCCAGTCTACCGAACTGGGCCGTATTGCCTCCCACTACTACATCACCTCAAGCTCCATGGACACTTATAACAACCTCATCCAACCCTCAATTACGACCATTGAGCTCTTCCGGGTATTCGCACTAAGTGCCGAATTCAAATACATTCCCGTCCGTCAAGATGAGAAGCTGGAGCTCGCCAAGCTGATGGGCAGAGTGCCGATCCCCGTCAAAGAAAGCATTGAAGAGCCACACGCCAAAATCAATGTTTTGCTTCAGGCCTACATTTCTCGTTTGAAGCTCGATGGCCTAGCGCTCATGGCAGACATGGTTTACGTCACACAAAGTGCCGGTCGAATCTTGCGGGCCATATTCGAGATTACACTCAAGAAGGGCTGGGCATCTGTTGCAAAGACTGCCCTGGACCTGTGCAAGATGGCAGAAAAGCGAATGTGGCCCACAATGTCACCGCTGCGCCAGTTCCCCTCCTGCCCTCGTGATATTGTTCAGAAAGCAGAGAGAATCGACGTCTCGTGGAGCAACTACTTTGATCTTGATCCTCCGAGAATGGGCGAGCTGCTGGGCATGCCAAAGGCGGGCCGTACGGTCTGCGGGCTCGTCGCCAAGTTCCCCAGGGTCGATGTTCAGGCACAAGTTCAGCCCATGACCAGATCAATGCTCAGAGTCGAGCTCAGCATCACTCCGAATTTCGAGTGGGACGATAGCGTTCATGGCGCTGCTGAGAGTTTCTGGATCGTAGTCGAGGACTGCGACGGCGAAGACATCTTATATCACGACACGTTCCTTCTTCGCAAGGATTACGCCGAATCTGAAGCAAATGAACACATTGTGGACTTCACGGTCCCCATCACAGACCCTATGCCACCCAACTACTTCGTTTCGGTCATCTCAGACAGGTGGATGCATTCTGAGACGAGGTTGGCCGTCCCCTTCCACAAGCTTATCTTGCCCGAAAAGTTCCCACCTCACACGGAGCTGCTTGACCTCCAACCTCTTCTCGTTTCGGCGCTTAAAGTTCAAGACTACGTGAATCTCTATCCGGATTGGAGGCAATTCAACAAGATCCAAACGCAGACCTTTAACTCGCTCTACAAGACGGATCAGAATGTCTTCATCGGTGCCCCAACAGGAAGTGGCAAGACAGTATGTGCCGAATTCGCGCTCCTACGGCACTGGGCGCAGGGCGATGCCGGTCGAGCAGTTTACATTGCTCCTTTCCAAGAGCTTGTTGACGCTCGTCTCCAAGACTGGCAAAAGAGACTGGGCCACTTGGGCGGCGGAAAAGAGATTGTGAAGCTGACAGGCGAAACTGCCGCTGATCTTAAGATCCTTGAGGCGGGTGATTTGATCCTGGCTACACCTACGCAATGGGATGTTTTGTCGAGGCAATGGAAGAGGCGGAAGAATGTCCAAACGGTGCAGCTGTTCATCGCCGACGAGATCCATCTTCTAGGCGGCCACATGGGCTACATATACGAGATTATCGTATCGCGTATGCACTACATCCGTTCCCAGACGGAGCTGCCGATGAGGATTGTTGCTTTGAGCGCCTCTCTGGCCAATGCTCGCGATGTTGGCGAGTGGATTGATGCTAAAAAGCACGATATTTACAACTTCAGCCCTCACGTCAGACCCGTGCCTCTCGAGCTTCATATTCAGTCCTTTTCGATTCCTCATTTCCCATCCTTGATGCTGGCCATGGCGAAGCCCGCATACCTGGCTATTACACAGATGTCACCAGACAAGCCGGCAATGATCTTCGTCCCGAGCCGTAAGCAGACGAGAAACACTGCGCGCGATTTGCTGGCAGCCTGCGCTGCGGACGATGACGAGGACCGCTTTTTGCACACTGATGTTGAGCAAATGCGGCCCCTTCTTGATCGCGTCCACGAAGAGGCCCTGGCTGAGGCCTTGTCTCATGGTATTGGTTACTACCATGAAGCTCTCAGCCAGAGCGACAAGCGTATTGTGAAGCATCTTTACGATAATGGTGCTATTCAAGTGCTTGTTGCGTCTCGAGACGTCTGTTGGGAATTGACAAGTACCTCTCATCTGGTCATTGTCATGGGGACGCAGTATTTCGAGGGTCGCGAGCACAGATACGTGGACTACCCTCTTAGCGAGATTTTGCAAATGTTTGGCAAGGCATTGCGACCCTCGAAAGACGGCCGTGGTCGCGGAGTCCTCATGCTGCCTCAGGTCAAGCGTGATTACTACAAGAAGTTTTTAAACGAGGCCTTGCCCATCGAGTCACACTTGCACAACTACCTCCATGACGCCTTTGTCACGGAGATTAGCACCAAGATGATCGAGTCGGGTGATGATGCCATTAACTGGACCACGTTTACGTACTTTTATCGAAGACTCCTCGGGAACCCAAGCTATTATGGCCTGACTAGCACAACTCACGAAGGCTTGAGCAACTACATGTCAGATCTCGTGGAAACGACGCTGCGTGAATTGGGCGAATCCAAGATTATCGAATTTGACGAAGACGATGGATCGGTTGCGCCGCAGAATGCGGCCATGATTGGTGCCTACTACAACATCTCGTACATCACAATGCAGACATTCTTGCTGTCTCTCACAGCACGGACGAAGCTCAAGGGCATCTTGGAAATCGTCACTTCCGCTACCGAGTTTGAAACCATTCAGGTTCGTCGGCACGAGGACAGTCTTTTGCGACGCATCTACGACCGCATTCCCGTCAAGATGGCGCAGCCCAGCTATGACTCTCCTCACTTCAAGGCGTTCGTTTTGCTCCAAGCTCACTTCTCTCGGATGCAACTTCCCATCGACCTTGCCAAGGACCAGGAGATTCTCCTTACTAGAATTCTCAGTCTTCTCAGCGCCATGGTCGACATTCTCTCATCAGACGGCCATCTCAACGCCATGAACGCCATGGAAATGTCCCAAATGGTTGTCCAAGCAATGTGGGACCGAGATAGTCCTCTCAAGCAGATTCCTCACTTTTCGCCCGAGGTTGTCAAGGTTGCAAATGATTTTGGGTATGTTTCCCGCTCATTCCCCCCCTTTTACCCTTTATGTCACTTGGAATTGTTCCACGGCACATATCATCCAGCTAACCGAATCTTTAGAATCAAGGACATTTTCGACTTCATGGAAGCCATGAACCCCGAGGAGAATGCAGACTATAATAACTTGGTCAAGCGATTGGGTCTTTCACAGAAACAGCTGGCACAAGCAGCAGAGTTTACAAACGACAAGTACCCCGATTTGGAGCTCGAACATGAAGTTCTTGACGCAGATGAAATCAGGGCTGGTGAGCCGGCTAACCTGAGCATCAAAATCACGCGAAACATCGAGGAGGAGGACGAACACGACTCTACGGTGCACGCGCCCTTTTACCCCTCCAAGAAGATGGAGAACTGGTGGTTGGTGGTGGGTGATGACAAGACTCGAAATCTACTGGCAATCAAACGGGTTACCATCGGCCGCGAGCTGAACGTACGGCTTGAATACACTGTGCCATCTCCTGGTGAGCACAACCTCAAGCTGTTCCTAATGAGCGATAGTTACATCGGAGTGGACCAAGAACGGGAGTTTTCAGTGACGGCAGCAGAGAGCATGGATGTGGACGAGGACGAGGACGACGAGGACGAAGACGAGGAGTAGATGCCGGCGCGCTCGCTCCAATAAAAAGAAGAAGAACGATTATGTACAGTAAAGGCAAGCTACGGATACAATCTTAATACGTGATTTATGTTTTGCCCAGCTCCCGGTCCCCGGTCCTGGTTCTCGGCGACCGCCATGACGATGATCTGCTCTTTGCGTATTGTTTTCGGGACAAAGCAGGGGTTGTGGTGGCGCGCGGTTGTGGAACAGCAGTTTCGAGGCCCAAGGCGGTTGGGTAGTCTAGGGCGACAACCTCGTGCAGGCCAGGGTGGGAGTCTTACGTCGAAGCACGGCGATGGGCTCAGGGCCAACGCGGCCGGGCGAAGACAGTGGCACGGCCCATGCGAGCCAGAGGCAGCTGTCTGGAGCAGTGGCCCCGGCATTGCCGCCGTCGTATGGCGCCTCGGCATTGTGACTCGCGGGTTTTGGAGTTGCTTATTTGAGTCGTCATTAATGCCAGTCACGTGACGCGATTCGGTGACGCTTGACGTGTTGCTGCGGTTCGGTTCGTTATTCGCTCCAGTGTTTTTCCTTTCGTCACCCACATCAATCCTTAGCACAACGCGGGCGAAGCTGATTGAGACAACTTGCGCCTTTCATCGCCCGAGCCTCCAGCTGCATCTCGCAACTTGCCTTGCGCCCCCATTGAACACGCATAACACGCCGCGAAACGCGTCCGACGCTGCCTTCTGGAGCTTGAGCCCGACCCTCGTGCCATTCGCGTGAGATCTGCCTGTGTCTCCAGCATTGGAAGCTGCGCATCGCCACCCAGTGTCCGCCATGGCAGATAACTCGCCTGAGAAGCCCGACGCCGCCGCGCCTGTTGCCAGCACCGAGCAAGTGCCTGCCCCCGAACCAAAGGTTGCTGGCGAGGGAGAATTGGCCGCCAAGGCTGCGGACAAGTCTGAGGGAGATGCCACAATGGAGGAGACAAAGGATGCCCAAGGTAAGCTTCCCGTACGCGCTTTTGGCAAGGTGTTTTCGCGCATCTTGCTAGTCTTTTTACTTGTGCGAGCTTCATTGCTGTGATGCCAACAGCTGTGAGCTTGTGCTGCTGGATTTTTTATTTTTATTTTTATTTTTAATTTTAATTTTAAATTTTTTCTACCTTGTTTTCCCAGCCAATGGACTTTGCGCTAATCACAGCTGCCATACTAGAACCCAAGACGCCCGAGAGCGCGGACAACGCTGCCGATGCCCCAGCTGCAAAGCCAGCTGAGGATGAGAAAAAGACCGATGCAGATGGCGACGCCGAGATGAAGGACGCCGCCGACACCGCTGCTGAGGCTGAAGCTGATACGACTGCCGCCGCCGATACCCCAGCCGCGAAGGGTAAGAGCCGTCGGAAGTCGACCGCCGGAGAGTCAAAGGGCAAGACGCTGAGCAAGAAGGGGTCCAAGGCGCGCCTAACCCACATTGATGCCCAGCCTGGCGACCACTTCCTTGTGAAGCTCAAGGGCTTCCCAGCCTGGCCCGCCATCATTTGCGATGAGGACATGCTTCCTCAGGCCCTCATCAATACCCGACCAGTCTCCGCCGCGCGCCCCGATGGATCATATTCCGAAGCCTATGCGGATGGCGGTAAGCGCGTGCACGATCGAAGCTTCCCCGTCATGTACCTGTACACAAATGAATTGTAAGTTATGCAACCCGCCCAGGCACCTGCGTCGTGGCTGTAGCTGATTGGCTCTAGTGGATGGGTTGCGAACACTGCCCTATCCGAATTGACTTCGGATAAGGCTCGAGACACGATTGCAGACAAGATGCGCAAGGACTTGAAGGCAGCCTTTGAGCTCGCCATTGAGCAAAACTCGATCGAGCACTACAAGGAAATTCTGCAGAGCTTCCAGGACGAGCTGATTGCTCAGGAAGAGGCCAAGAAAGAAGCTGCAGCTACGCCGAAGAAGTCCAAGAAGGGCAAGGCCAAGGCAAGCGATGACGAGGACGTGGATATGGAGGACGTGGACGAGGCGCCAAAGCCCAAGCCTAAGAAGCGAAAGGCTGCCGATGAAGAGACTAGCGTAAGTCTATTCACTTGGGTGCCATGGTAAAAGCTACTAAGAAAATGCGTGACCAGGCCCCTCAGCGCTCCGAATCCGTCAAGAAGCCCAAGATTAAGCTTAACACGTCATCTACATCTAAATCGGCAAACGGAACGGCAGCGCCAAAGGCCAAGGAAGAGAAGGCGGCAAAGGCCACAAAGACCAAGGCCAAGAAGAGCGCAGACAAGAAGTCTGACGCGCCCAAGGAAGCCAAGATGACCCCTGAAGAGCGCCATGATCGCAAAAAGGTGTGTTGATACAAGTTTACCTTGAACTGGAAGAGTATCCGCTAACAAAGTCTGTAGAAGGAAGTTTTGTATCTTCGCCATAAGCTTCAGAGGGGCCTTTTAACTAGAGAGCAGCAGCCGCGTGAAGACGAGATGGAGTCAATGTCCAGTTTCATCAATATTCTGGAAAAATTCGAGGACCTCGAGGTATCCATCATTAGAGGCACCAAGATTAACAAGGTTTTCAAGGCGATTCTAAAACTCGACTCGATTCCTCGCGAGGAGGACTTCAAGTTCAAAAAGAGGTCTCAAGCTCTGCTGGACAAGTGGAACAAGCTGCTTGCTAGCGAACCTGCGTCTGCTAACGGTGTGAATGGAGCCGAATCCAAAGAGTCTGGCAAGGCTGCTGGAAACAGCGGTGTGAAGGAGAGCGGCGACAAGGATGAAGATGCCGAGGATGAGCAGGCCAAGGAGGAAGCTGATGAGGAACAGGCTGCCACGGCCACTGCCGAGGACGAGGAACCAAAAGCCGACGAAGATGTGAGTGAAGAAAAGGACGAGAAAACCGAGGCCGAGGCGGTGAGATAGCACCACTCTGCAGCATTTGATGAGATTCTAATGTCTTTTTTTTTTGCACAGGCTCCTGTATCTGCAGCCGTTGAAGCTGCTGCTTAAGCAAGCAGATTTGCGACAATTGGTCAATGAAAAGCACTGCCCTCTCCACGTCCAAGTTCTAGTACTCACTGCCTGAGGACGCGTTCCTATTGTTTTGGTTCTTTTATTCATTTTATCTCTGCGGCGCACAAGGCTCATCATTTGTTTTTATTTAATCTTTATTTGCGCGTCTCTTTCCTATACTATAAAAGGGGCCACGGTTTACTCTTTTGATTTGTGGTGTACAAGTAATCACCATCACCGGACGAGCAAGACGAAGGAACGAGGACAAGGCTCACCTACTTTGCCTCTTGGGGGAGCCGTTTCACGGCGTGGCATGGAGGGGGGAGTCCCAAGCTACTTGAGACGGAAGAAAAGGGATATTGGGTGTTTCGGCCCAGCATGCGCAACGCACGGGTCAGAAAACGAGATAGGGAGTCATTGCAGTGTGCAAGGGGGGCACGCCTGGGGGATTTTAAGACATGCCTGTTGATTTGAGCAGCTCAATCCGGTTATTAACTAGGGTGCCAAAGGACTTTTTGGTTTTTGGGGGAGGGGATTAGGTAGGCATGTTTTCCGCGTCGAGAATCAAGGCTCTATTTTAGTTTTATGAAATTCAGCGATGTACGATGACTGACTTGTAAAATGAATGCGAATATATGGCAGAAGCGGTTTGCTTCGAATGGGCGTGACGTGACTGATGATGCTGTTGCTGGATTTATAGGGGATGAAGGAACATTGCATTGTATACAGGTAGACTTCTTGGCCTTGGGTAACGATGCACAGTGTCTGTACTGTCTCGACTTTACTGTATACCTCCTTAGTTACGGCCCGTGTTTCTGCCAAACCGCGTTCCCATGACATGAATGGCAATGGACGTTTGAGCATCGCCAATCTCGTGTCGCGGAAGCAGCCTTTGCGATTGCAGTAAATAGAAGAGGGCAAAATGTCCAATGAAGAGCTGCAGGGCACTTTTGGCCAAGAAGATCACCAGGTGTGTAAAGCTGAAGAACGAGACACATTCTACCGCGCCCTGTGCTTGTTGCTAATGGCTCACGCAGGTGGCCTTTATCTTTGACCCAGAGGAGAATGAGGCGCCACGTCGAGACAGAGACAGAGACAGGCCGTCCAAACGGCGGAAAACGGCGCGGCGTGCTGCGATAGCTGCCGACGATGACGAGGAGGAAAGCTCGGCGTCGTGGTTCGGGCCGCTGCTGGACGGCGCTGAGAGTGCGGCTTGTGTGAAGCGGCGGGAGAGGCTGCTTGAGGAGAATTGGGCGAAGGTTGATGCGCGCATACAGGTGAGGTGTTGTGTTGTGATTTGGGTGGACGGGGGACGGACTTGGATGAGCGTGCTAATGTGATGGGTAGGATATTTTGAGGGATTCGAACTCTGCGACGCTGGATGAGGTGTCGCAGTTTGTCAAGGCGGCAAACTCGGAGTGGTGAGAACTGAACCCGGCCCATCAGGGAGCATATTACTGATACGTTGGGTCCATAGCGGCGACAAGATACCGTCTGCCTTCATCATCACCGGCCCCAACATTGCCTCCCAGGATTTGCTTTTCGAGCAGCTGTCAGACTCCCTTCAGCGGTCATCGCCCAGCAAGTTCATCCGGCTCCGGTCTTCAGAGGCGACCAACCTGAAGAATGCCCTCAAGAAGATTATCCAAGACGCTACGTCGAAAACGCTCGTGGTCGACGGCGAGGAAGACCTGCAGCTCGGGCAGGGATCGAGCCGACGCTACCTGCCGTATGATCTTGAGGCGCTGCATGTGTTCCTGGAGCATCAGCCGCAGGAGAATATCTTTGTGGCCTTTCAGGATAGCGAAGCCTTTGACAGCGGCTTGCTGTCGGATATCATTACCCTGCTTAGTTCATGGCGCCCACAGATTCCATTTACGCTGCTCTTTGGGATTGCTACATCCATTGATTTACTGGAAAGCCGCTTGTTAAAGGCAGCGTGTCGGCTCATTCATGGTGCACAATTCGACTGTGTACAGACAGACACCATCTTGGAGAGGGTATTCGAAGGAGCGGTAGTGTCCAGCGATGTCCCTCTAAGACTGGGCCCGCAAATCCTCAGGGGCATGCTCGACCGCCAACGGGATCAGATGGCGGGCATCCAGGCATTCATAAGCTCGTTGAAGGTGAGAAATGATGGCGAATGAGATTTGGTCTTGAAGCTGACAGCCATCATCAGTACATTTACATGTGTCACTTCTACGCCAACGCACTCAGCGTCTTACTGACCCCCGAGACTGGAGAGGGGGGAAGCGATCCTCCAGGCCGAGCATATCGAAGCACTGCGGCATCTCCCCTCGTTCCGGCATGAGGTGGAGGCGGCAGTTGGGGCCGCGACCGCTGATGGCCTTGAGCATGCACGCTCGCTTCTAGAGGACGACGAGTATCTGCTTGCGCAGGCTCGAGCCAGCAATGACCGTCGACAAGACTGGATGGACAGTCACCTACGCTTACTCCTAGTCAGGGAGGCTGCAGGTGCTGTGCAGCCCCCATTCTCGCGGGCGTATGTCGATTCGCTGTCTACGGCGTATCCCAGTACTGGAAATGGAAGCTTGACCGAACACATCCGGCGCATGGGTTCAGGCGCACTCATCAGCATGCTACGTCGAATCATGTCCATATTCAAGGATGGAGAGCCCAGCTTTCGCCTTGAGCCCGCGACAAAGGAACAGGATGCCGCTTTACTGAGCTTCCTAGAAGAGACGCTCTCGCGCCTGGAGCAGCTGCAAGCAGACGCAGAGAGCGCTGGCATGACGCTGCACACCAAATATAGCAGCCAGAGCAAGGTGATGCGGACGACTGTGATTGCCCAGCGCGTCCAGCTGAGTCGCGACTCGGCGGCCCTCCGCGACGAAGACAAGCAATTGACAGACATTGTCGACGCAGTGTCAGAGCGGCTGACGGCGCATTTCGGGACAAGACGCCCCGAGAGGGTGCTATTTTCGGAGACGTGGTTGTATGACAGCAGATGGCCTCTACGGGACGTCATGGTGCCACGGCCGCGTGTGACATTCAGGCGCAGCTTGGCGCGGCCGTACGACTACCTCTCTTGCAGCTGTTGCAGGAACAGCGGCGCCGAGGATGGTGTTGTGCAGGCGACGCTTCCCGCGACTTCGATCCTCTATCACCTGTATCTCGAGGCGGGCAGCCTGATTAACGTGGCAGACTTGTGGTCAGCATTCCACACGCTAGTGCGTGAGGAGAAGGAGGAAGACGACGACGACGATGGGGAGAAGAGCGATGAGCAGCGCCAGCAGGACGAGCGGAAGGCTCTGGTCATGTTTTATCGTGGTCTGGCGGAGTTGAAGGCCATGGGCTTTGTCAAGAGCAGCAAGAAGAAGACGGACCACATTGCCAAGGTGAGGTGGCTATGAGCGAAGGAATAAGAACAGAAGAGGGGGGAAAGGCGTCGATCTAGAATGGCAGAATTACAAAAAGGAATGGCGTTTGATGTTGGAAGAGGAGTGGTGAGTGAAACGCTTTCGTTCTGAAGGAAGCAGAAAGGAATCAGGCAAATCCCAAGAGCATGAAAGTGTTTGCGTGGGAAGCGAAGGAATCAGGCAAATCAATCAAAGGTACGACACGCAAGACGCACCGATGACATTTTCCAACAGGGCGGCTAAATTAAAGTAGATTAAAAACGCAACGTCGAGGTGTTGCAATGAGATGCAGAGCCAGCAGCTTGGTGGTTCCCTCTGTGGTATCAGCTACAACTACGGCTTCCCAGATACTTGTTCTCCAAGCATCTGCCGATATGGCTTCTTGATTCCAAATCTGCCATTATCGCTACGTTTTTCTAACATATTGCTATCATGATTACCACCTAGTAGATTTGGGGATATTGGATGCTAGATGTATAGCCAGACTCTTGATCAATCCAATGTCTGAGCATGGCTTGATCCTCAGGCGCTTCCCCCAAACGCTCCGTGCGGCTGGTGACGATGAAGGAGGGAGTGAAGAAAATCCGACCAGGTGACCCAGCTGAACAAGGCCTCTGCCAAGCTAAAACGCCCGGTGATTTTTATGTTTTACATTAATTACAACGTACACAGATGCTCCCCCATCCTTTTCTTTTATCCCGGCTCTTTGCCAAGTATCAACTGATGAAACCCCCCCCCCCCCAAAAAAAAATGCAAAAAAAAAACGAAGCGGCAGACGCGCGCGAGGTGTAATTGGGGTTTCAAATGTACCAGTACGAGTACCGAGATTAGTTTGTCCCAAAAATCTACAAAGGATGCGAACTAAATAGCCGCGCAAGCGAAGACAAGGGTATCGGACGTTTCATTGGGAGTTTTTTTTTGGCCGTTGGGTGTATGCCGTTGTTTTGGTGCTTTGGTTGGGTGCAAGGGGAAAGATGGGCCTGATTCAGAAACAAAATTGACGTCAAAAGGGAGAAGGGGGGGGGGTCAGATGTGCAGCTACGGATAGAATGTCTTTTCTTTTTTTATCATGATTCACTTGAAGCCAAGATTTGATTTTGATCTTGTTAGGGGGAGCTGAATGTGGGAATGTAGAGTCATGGCATGCAGAGCTACGCCCGTGTCTTGATACCCAAACACCTCGTATGTGCAGACGCGGGACATCCGTTCAGGTCAAGATTACATTTGTTAGTACAAGGCACTTATACACGTATCCACGTACGGGCTGATGTATAACACGGCAAGTGCAACAACGAGCCAAGCAAATGAAAAAGAAGAAGAGCGGGATCATCACCCGATACAGTACGGAGTGCCATTAACCTTTACCAAGACAGCGGTATGATGGCTTGCGCCGGCCTTTTTTTTTTTTCTTCACGACTGTATCGTAACCTGTAGCTGATGGGGGGGGGGACAAAAGAGGCTGAAAGCTGAAAAAGGCAAACGGCATGTAACGGGGACATGGAACGGGCGCCGAACCCGGCGCGACTTTCTCAAGTACATGGGCTGCCTGCTCCGACATCGCGGCGCGTCGATTGGTCTCAACTTTATGCCTCTGCCCCAGGGTCT
>MDJU01000629.1:0-18711 GCA_001721665.1 Trichoderma pleuroti
AATATATAAGTTATATTATTAAATAGCCCTTTTTTTTAGCTATTTAATAATATAAAAATTATAATTAACTTTTGCTTAATTATATTAAAATATTAAATATAATATAAAAAGGTTTTTAAATTAATAATATTTTTATTTTTTTTTAACTTAATGCTAGCTGCCTTATTTTAAAAACTATTAAAAATAATTTAGCTTAGGGATATAAAGGTATTTTATTTCCTTCTTTTAACTATAGTATAATAGTAAGTTATAAATAAAATACCTACTTAATTAAAGTCTTAACCTATAGGTGAATTTTACAAGGTAATATAGTAATATAGATGCGCCTATGTTATGATTATAGGATTAGTAACATGATCCTCTCAACCAGCCATTTACTGCCTAGGTTCCTTTTATACAGTCAATGAATTATCCTGGAGACGGTGTACGGGTATGTTCTGATGTGAAGATTGAGCGCTACGGAGTATAATGTGTATAAAATGCTGTCGGTACCCTATGTCAAGTTGCGTAATTGGCACGGGGCAGTCTGACACCATGCGTGCTTACAAGTAGTAATGGTAATGGAGACTGATGCCCGCGGTAACAATATTCTTAGGTAATGGCTCCGGAATTTTCGGAATTGATAATATTGATTTGTTTCGATAGAAAGATTAGATTGAGATGTTCTAGAACAGTTTGCATTCGATCTAGGGTAGGTTGTGTGATGCGGTGGCTTGCACAAATGAGTATGATCACAAATACCTCAAAACTTGATTATACCAAAACAGGTACACAGCAGGACCCAATCCATCGTACCATGACGCATTTCGTATGGATAATAATAATACGTATTCACACTGGGGCGAGGCATCCCAACAAATGCGAAAGTACATGCTGATTCCGGTAGTTGAGTCCCCATGGTGGTCTACCGGATTTCGATATGGGACTTTTCCAAGGCCATCTACGCTTTTGGAAATCCAACACAAGAAATAGTGAGTCGGTCGATTTTTCAGGCTCAAACAAGATGATGGCCAATAACGGATCACGGAGTAGTCACAGCACCCATGGCAAACAGCTGTCAAGATAAGCCTGGCTGTTATATATAGGTACCGAGATTAATTCCTCCTAACTGGGGCCCGGATCGTCCCGAAGCTTATCTCGATCGGTTGAGCATACAGAAGAGCCATTGGTTGGATAGTCAAGGTACTTTGGATTCATGATACTTAATGTCGGATTTGTGGTGCAACACTCGATGCTCCAATTGGCTGGGTGATGGCACATGGCAGGCGAACGGGTTGTCCTCTAGATATCTAGGTAGATGCTGCCGAGTTTGGCCGTGATTGTACCTGGATAGTACTATTGGCATTGGCCGACTATGGGCGGAAATAATTACTCGGCATGCGAGGAGTGTCTGGAATACAGACTGTCTAGCAATGAAAAGCAATAGACACTCTGTGCGGAGTAAAGAATTATTCCCAACCTACACTCGGTACTTGCCGCAGCTTTCTTTGTAGCTATACTATAGGATATCCCCAAGTGCTGATAAATCACTGCACCACATGCTCGTCACGGTTTTGTCGTCGTCGAGACGGAAGAATTTCGTCGCCACTTTGGCACCTCTTGGCCCTGGACCACAAATAGACGGACAAACTCTGTTTCTTGGGATCCGTACCAGTACAAACAGCCAACGGGCCCACGTGATGCACAGCCAATCCAGCTGCTGCAAAAAGCTTAAATTCCATGCAGGGAACTTTGGCCGCCAATCAGACGCACATCACTTGACTGCTTCTCCGGCCCGGGCAGCAGCCGAGGTACCTGTACGCGGGACTGTAAGGCACGAGGTACAGTAGCGAGGTACTAGCCTCGTACCGATCCACGACCACTCGCATCGTGGCTCGACTCTGCACCAAAAACCTTCTCTTCCGATTCCATCAGGGCCCGTCATGGCCATGCGCCGGGCCATGTCTTGTCTCCTCCAGAGCAGCTATTCATGGGCAGCATAGCAGTACCCGCGCCAGTCGGCCAGCATCCCGCCATGTATCCCGCCAGGCCCCGTCTGCCGGCTCTGGCCCCTCGCCTGCCAGGCAATTCGCCTCCGGTCGTCGAGAGGCCGAGCGTCAAGGAGCACACGGAGAAGGAGTGGGCCGCGCGGAAGGACCTCATTGAGGCGCTCTACATTGGAGACAATCGCAAGTTGAACGAAATCATGGCCATCATGGAGACCAAGTATGGCTTCGCCGCTACGTAAGTCACGGCCCTGCTGTTTTGTTGCTGTTTGCCATTTGCTGCCTGCCCATCTACCTCCTTGCACATGCCTACGCCTGCCTACTATACCCAAGGTACATGCGAGTACTCGTAAGGCTCGTATGCAAAGCATACAGGCAAAATACCAAGCGAGGCGAGGGGTGACTAACCCAGTGTGCTAACCCAATGCAAAAGCGAGCAAATGTATAAAAAGAGATTCAAGAAGTGGAACATAAGAAAACGAGCATATCGCAAATCAGCCGTTGACCCCAAAGTCTCTACTCCCTCCTCCGCTTTCGCTGCCACTCCCACTTCCAGCTCCACGTCTTCTTCTTCGACCGATTCAAAGCACGAGGATGACGACGATGTTGAGGAAGTACCGAGGACGCCAGAAACCCCTGCCGTTACGGGCCTTGACTTGGTGCCAAACCCCCAATTCAAGCCCCTCGCGGATCTAGAGCTCGTCTTGAATGGTGTCATGACTTGGAGTTCGGAGAAACTGGAGTCGTATCGCATAGCGTCCGATCCCATGTCCCGATATCTCGCCACGCCCAACAAGCCTATTCAAGACAGCCGCACCATGTACCGGACGTTTGAGTTGGTTTTCGACCTGTGGTCCTATGGTAAAGGTGACCTAGCGGGCATGGCTGCCAGGAAGGGTTTCTACGTCATGGAATATGTCCTGACCGAGGACCACCCTGACCTTTTGTGGCACATGCTTGACACAATATATGACATGATCGACCGAGGTCATTTACAGCTCCTCAGCATGTTCATCCAGCATGCGCTTGTCCTGGCACGGAGCCGCTTCCCCGAAACCCACCCTCTCATTCGTATCCTCCAACAGCTCTTGTCGTGCGACTATCAAACCGAGCATGGCCGTCAATTCATCTGTTATCTGTTACGGCAAGCATGGCTACGGAATGTCGATCTTCTTTCGGAGCACATCAAGAGGTCAGCCCCTCAGGAGTTTTGGCTATATGAGCAGTTGATCTGGGATGGCCGGACAAGGCTGCGCAGGAACAATGGGCTTGCCAATCGACGGGAGATTATGTACGAAGGCCTCGAGAACCTGGGCCACCACGAAGAACCCTTGGTGAGTGACGGCAACGACGGCAACTTGGAGAAGCTGAGAGTCGACGCTCTCATGTTGGAGTTTACGCAAATGGACTTGGACGACAAGGAGAAGGCAGAGCAGATGGCGTTGGACCTGCTGGATACCACCCAGTTTTGGTCAGGGGCGCTTTCCAACGCCAGATTCCACGCATATGCTCGCAAGATGCTGGCCAGAATATGTGAGAGCAAACAGGACTGGGACCGCGTGGAAGAGAATTTGAAGCAGGCCATCCACATGCGAGAGGCCGCGCATGGTACGACGTCGAATTTACGTGTCATCCGAGACATGTGGGTGCTTGCAGCCTACTACCAAAAGGTTGGCAAGATAGACGACGCTCTGCAAGTGGCCCAAGACGCCATCACCAGGGCGCAGCAGTATTTACACGATCTTCCAGGCTGAAATTTTACATGATGAGATTTACGGATCGCAAGGTCAGTCGGCGTTTTAAAGAGAGTGGGAATAATAACGTTGCCACATTAGGAAGTATCGCTTGGGAGGCCGGTTTTTTTTTTGGTTTGCTCATTTTATTTATAGATTTTCTTTGGATGGATAGCCTATTGGATTAGAGGCAAAGCTGGACACTCGACAGAGTATCTTGAACAGTATACAAGTAATGTTATTTTATCAATTGCTACTACCTAGGTACTAATGCAGGTAATAAAGTGTTGGCTGTACAGCATCTGCTGTGTTTCGCCTTGTTTGGTGTACTTGATAACAGCTCCCCCCGTGAAATACATGTGGCCAAGCTAAGCCTGTACTGTATCTGCCATTATGCGAACCAGCCTGTTTGTGGAGTCGGGCTGCAGATGCGCAAACGTGGCACCAGCCACATAGGCGTCTCGCCACATGACGTTGACGTGTTACTGGATAAATCATCGTGCTGGGCCTGCATGCTTGTAGCACCGAACCTGCATCAGGCACCTATCAATTCACTACCTTGGCTATTTTATTTATTGGCATCTATTAAATAACAGGCATGGGAAGGTAGCCGATTTTTTCTTTCTTCACGCCTCCCAAGACATTCAACACAATGACGAGAAACACGCCACCTGATTATTGTGAGTTGACGCTGCAATGCCCAAGCTCTCCCCGCCATTGATGCAAGACAAGAGTCAAGACAATGGTCTCCATTGGGAGACACTTTGTACCGAGGCACCTGCTGATACATGTATATACGCCACACAGATGCAATCCTCGAGGTTTCAGAAAAGGCCTCTGCTTCGCAAATCCGAGATGCGTATAAGAAGTATGTCACCCGTTTGTGTCGGTGCTATATAGTCTATGTGGCGGTGACCGACTGACCGTCTCTCTTCTAGGGCTGCCCTGAAGACGCACCCCGATCGGGTCGCCAACGATTCTCCCGATCGTGAACAGAGGACTCGACGCTTCCAGCTTGTCAATGACGCATACTACACCCTCTCCGACCCTACCAGACGACGAGAATACGACCTCCAGCGAGGATACTACCACGTGCCGCCGCCGGCCGATCCCTTTTCAGACGCAGAAGACACTACGGGGCAGAGCTATTCGTGGGCATGGGAGCACTTTGAGAATCGGAACGGCGGCACCGCCCCGAGCGGCCGCCAGGAGACGGAAAACGCACAGTTTAGCGATGCCTTTGAGGAGATGATGCGAGACGAGGGGTTCTCAGAGGATGGAACTCCCAACCAACAAGGCACCGGCTCGACCATGTGGGGAATGGTCGGTGCAGTCAGCGGCGGCGCTCTGGGCTTCATTGTTGGCAATGTTCCTGGATTGCTCGCCGGAGCAGTGGCCGGCAACCGACTTGGCGCGGTCAGAGACGCAAAGGGGAAGAGCGTTTACGAAGTCTTCCAGGTAAGGCACAGGCTGCGTAACCACACTACTACGCATCTCAGATCACTCTGAGACTGACTTGGTTATTTCAGATATCTCTGAGCGCTAATGTATACATAGGAACTTCCCCAGGCCGATAGGGCAAGATTGTTGAGCCAACTGGCTGCAAAGGTATTCAGCCATGTTGCTAGCCCGTAATGACGGGGGAAGACGCAGTAAGTGGGAGTTTTCAAAACAGATGGCAACTTTATGTCTTGGGCGGGTTCCTTTTGCTTGAATGCATCTTTCATTCTTGCTTTTTTATTCTTTACGACATCCTTTAACGATGAATAAGTTATGAGACAATGGAAACGACATTTACCTTTTAGTCGCTAGGTATAAATACTACAAAGTAGAAGATGTGTGCTACTGACCATTCAATGCCTCTCCTAAAATTCACATTTCAGCTCTTGGTAGCTAAAGATGGTCATGACCTTGGTTAGGCTCTCGTAGACATTACGCTGCTGCGTCAATTCCTAGGCCTGACTGATTTGGCAGCTGAAGGAGAGGAGTCGTAAGCGCTATCAGCATTTCCTTTTGAAGTACTCGCTATTAGCCTGCTCTCAAGGGCATTGCAGAGTACTCTTTAGTAACTTTTGCTAGTGATGGCTCGCTGGGGCCAATTTGAGGCATGGAGCTCACTAGCGGCGATGCGAACGAAAACGCTAGTCCTTGTTTGGATTTTCACCCCGCTTTTCTGTGCTCTCGCTTGAGGGCAGACAAACCCTCGAAATTTTCCCGCCCTCACAAAATCGGCCGACCCTGTTCAACCTCACTTTTTGCCACTTTTCCGACGCAGCAGCAGACACGTCGATCAACAACCGCAGCAATGGCCTCCGAGAAGACTAGCAACCCCATGCGGGAGCTCAAGATTCAGAAGCTCGTTCTGAACATCTCCGTCGGTGAATCTGGTGACAGACTCACTCGTGCCGCCAAGGTGCTTGAGCAGCTGTCTGGTCAAACCCCCGTCTACAGTGCGTCGCCATCCATTTTTCCATGACGAGGCAACAATGAGCCAAGATGTTGACCAATTTGACTGCAGGCAAGGCTCGTTACACCGTCCGTACCTTTGGTATCCGCCGTAACGAAAAGATTGCTGTCCACGTCACCGTCCGCGGCCCCAAGGTAAATTGATTCTGGAAAATCCGACAAGGAAATTTTTTCTGGGGGGGGAGCAACTTTGACTAACTGTCTTGATAGGCTGAGGAGATTCTCGAGCGTGGCCTCAAGGTCAAGGAGTACGAGCTTCGCAAGCGCAACTTCTCCGAGACTGGCAACTTCGGCTTCGGTATCAGCGAGCACATCGACCTTGGTATCAAGTACGACCCTTCCATCGGTATCTACGGCATGGACTTTTACTGCTGCATGACCCGTCCCGGTGAGCGTGTCACCCGCCGCCGCCGCATGAAGAGCAGAATCGGTGCTTCTCACCGCATCAAGCGCGACGAGACCGTCAAGTGGTTCAAGGGCCGCTTCGATGGCATTGTCCGATAAACGGATGAAAAAAACCCAACCGAATAAAATATTTTTTTTCTTGTCTTGAAGGGAAATGGGCATGGCGAACATTTGGGGGTAAAAAGGATCGATCATATGGTCATGTATTCTTCCGCTTGATTTTTACATCAGCTCGTACCAAGATTTTTGAGTCGAGCAACGGCCTGAGAGACCGACCGGCGCTATGCCGGCTTCACATATACTTGCCCCTGCAATGTGATGGCACCATTTATACCTTTGGCACTGCCTGTTTGTTGTCGTGGTGGGGGATATTCGTGCTGACTATCCTTTGTCTTTTGTTCGTAGAAGGCTCTGTTTTGTAGAAGGCTCTGTTTTGTTTCTCCCAGTAGCCATGTAATCTGTTTGATGAATCACGATGGCTTCATATCATGAAGTATTGATGGGGCATTGTCAAATTCTTCTCCGTGGACTTCTCACTGTGCAAGCAATGAAGTATGTTCTGTTTGTAGATGATGCATTGTACATGGCTGTGTCGTATCATTTCAAGGTGATGCAGCATCATCAGTCTCTTTGCTTGCAGGAGCGTCTATGATGTTGCTCTTCCACAGCTGTTTCTCACCAATTAATGCAGCATTCATCATTCATCATCTTTACGATACCTATATCTCTACGAAATCATCATTATATTATTTCATAATCATAGGACATGTTGTTCCTAGTGAGACAATTAAATAATCTCTGTGCTGTATACAATCTTCACTCCCAACCTGGCTGAATATTCTGGTACGGAGATACCTACAGCAACCCGGTTTCACCCCTGCCTGGCCACCTGCCTTCTCCACGATGAGCAAATGCGTGCCTTTACGATCAGGCAGGAATCAAAGGCACCAACCACGAAAAAAAAGCCTCCCCTTCCGGTATTAGCCTCCCGTTTCCCTCACTAAGCTGCCCATGGAAAATTGTTAAGGCGAGCGTCGGGTCCTCCAGCAAAACCGCGCAAGTGGCCGTGATTGGCCAGCCAGGCAACCCGAGCACCCCACCCTGGTCCTCACAGACTCTGCTCTCTCCATCGCCTCTCCTCCCGAAAATCTCCATTTTGCTCTTCCTGCAAAAAGGCAGCATCACCAAACCCTCAAATCCCCTCCCCAATTGCACGCCGCTGCAATTGCTTCCCTCTCTTCTGAGGCCCCTAGATTCCTCCCTCAAGATGTTCCGCAACGCCCTCCGCCAGTCCTCTCGCGCTGTCGGCGCCGTCGCTGCTGGCCGAGTCTCCGTGGTGAGTGTCTTTTTTTTCCGCAAGCCCGAAAGGCGACGATGGGGCACAAGAAGAAAAAAATGAATCCCGGCCGTGGATAGCGAGGGGGAGTGCATCGCAGCCATGCGCATCCGCCTGCAACTTGGCCTACCGACCTCAATTGAGCTCTTGTTGGACTTTTTTCCAGCCGCAGAGCACACCTTTTGAGCTTTTTCATGCCTTGCCGGGGTTCTCCATACTCTTCTATTGGCCCTTCGGCTAACATGTTTTTTTTCTTACCCAATGTAGACTCGAAATGCCGCACCGGCCGCCATCAACGCTGTCCGCACCTACGCTTCCGACGCAAAGGCCTCGCCCACCGAGGTCTCTTCTATCCTCGAGCAGCGAATCCGTGGTGTCCAGGAGGAGTCCGGTCTTGCTGAGACTGGCCGTGTCCTGTCTGTTGGGTATGTGGAGGCCACCTATCAAAGCTGTCTTTGCCCTTTGAAGCCGCAACGCCCGATGCAATCCGTGTCAACGTTGGATGCATGCGATGGAGGGTTATCAAAAGACATGCTTCTTACCGACTGATGAGCTTTTTTCCACTTTTGGTGAATTATTTTTCTAACTATGAGGGATAGTGATGGTATCGCCCGTGTTCACGGTTTGGCCAACGTCCAGGCCGAGGAGCTTGTCGAGTATGTGGAGATTCCTCTTCCTCCTTGAACAAACCCTGTAGCTAACACCATCCAGGTTCGCTTCCGGCGTCAAGGGCATGTGCATGAACCTCGAGGCCGGCCAGGTCGGTGTCGTGCTGTTCGGTTCCGATCGTCTGGTCAAGGAGGGCGAGACTGTCAAGCGTACCGGTGAAATTGTGAGTTATATAAGACTGCACTGCCAGAAGCAATGCTAACTGCCCACAAAGGTCGACGTCCCCGTCGGCCCTGAGCTGCTCGGCCGTGTCGTCGACGCTCTGGGTAACCCCATTGACGGCAAGGGCCCTCTCAACACCAAGGAGAAGCGCCGTGCTCAGCTCAAGGCTCCCGGTATCCTGCCCCGCAAGTCCGTCAACCAGCCCGTGCAGACCGGTCTTAAGTCCGTCGACGCCATGGTTCCCATTGGCCGTGGTCAGCGTGAGTTGATCATTGGTGACCGTCAGACTGGTAAGACTGCCGTCGCCCTCGACACCATCCTTAACCAGAAGCGATGGAACAACTCCAACGACGAGACCAAGAAGCTCTACTGCATCTACGTCGCCGTCGGCCAGAAGCGATCCACTGTCGCTCAGCTCGTCAAGACCCTCGAGGAGAACGACGCCATGAAGTACTCCATCGTCGTCGCCGCTACTGCCTCTGAGGCCGCCCCTCTGCAGTACATTGCTCCCTTCACCGGCGTATGTCCACAATCCATTCCCTTTGCCATTCCTCCTACTCTTGACTAACAAATGAATCCCTCAAGGCGTCCATTGGTGAATGGTTCAGAGACAATGGAAAGCACTCACTGGTCATCTACGACGATCTGTCCAAGCAGGCCGTTGCCTACCGTCAAATGTCCCTGCTGCTGCGTCGTCCCCCCGGACGTGAGGCTTACCCCGGTGACGTCTTCTACCTGCACTCCCGTCTGCTGGAGCGTGCCGCCAAGCTCAACGACAAGCACGGTGGTGGTTCCATGACTGCCCTGCCCGTCATTGAGACCCAGGGTGGTGACGTGTCTGCCTACATTCCCACCAACGTCATTTCCATTACCGATGGCCAGATCTTCTTGGAGTCCGAGCTGTTCTACAAGGGTATCCGACCTGCCATCAACGTCGGTCTGTCCGTCTCTCGTGTCGGTTCCGCCGCTCAGCTCAAGGCCATGAAGCAGGTCGCTGGTTCCCTGAAGCTCTTCTTGGCCCAGTACCGTGAGGTTGCCGCCTTCGCCCAGTTCGGTTCCGATCTTGATGCTGCCACCAAGCAGACCCTGTCCCGTGGTGAGCGTGTAAGTTATATGGCCCATCAGTGACTTTTTGGACCGTGTGAGATGGCTGACCAGCCGTGATTACAGTTGACCGAGCTCCTGAAGCAGAAGCAGTACTCCCCCATGGCCGTTAACGAGATGGTTCCCCTCATCTACGCCGGTATCAACGGTCACCTCGACTCTATCCCCGTCGACCAGATCCTCAAGTGGGAGGCTGACTTCCTTGCCCACCTCAAGACCAACGAGTCCGACCTGCTCGCTACCATTGACAAGGAGGGTGCCCTGAGCAAGGACCTCGAGGCCAGACTCAAGGACGTCACCGTCAACTTCGTCAAGAGCTTCCTCAGCTAAACAAATAATAAGTTGAAGCGCGCGTCGAGCGAAAATAGAAAAAGGTCACTGTTGGGAGGGGGGGGTGCTACTGTCTATACCAATTATTGTTGGTCGTTCTCTAGAGATGGAGGAAGGGGGAGGTTGAAAAAGTGATGGCTGCGCCAAATGAGAGGGCCATGGCTTATAAAGGGAGACGCGCCAGTCATTCTACCACTTGTAAAATACGAGCACATTAACTCAATGGATGTCCTTGATTCCTTTTGTTCTGTTAATCTAGACAAAGACGTCTGAGAGGTGACTGTGCTTGAAATCGTCGTGCATGTGTCCTACACTATGTGCGTAGAGTATGAATAAAAAATAGATGAGTTAATAAAAAATCAGTTACACAGTTGAACTCGGTTGATCTTTTGCGCTTTGGATTGTGCGGCTACTTTTGATAGTTGGTGATAGTATCAGATAGTAGAGTGGTGTAGCTATAGTAGCTGAGACTACAGGAATATAGCCATAGTAGCTGAGATTAGGGGAATATAGCCATAGTAGCCGATACTAGGGGACAGTAGCTGAGACTAAAAGAATATAACCATGGTAGTAGAGATCAGAGGGATATGGCTGCAGTAGTAATTACTAGGTAGTCAAGGGTGATATTATTACTATAGAGTAATGTAAAGTCCAAGGAGCTAATATGTCATAGCTGCTCTTTCAGTATTATTTGACTTGCTTTAGATATTAAATAAGATATTCGCCTTAACTTGAGCAGTACAAGAGAAAACAGTTTAGACAGCAAGTCAAAGGTAAACGAGGCTTTCTGGGGATTATGGGTTATAGAGCCCGGATGCATTATGTACACTCCTTTAGTGAATAGCGTCTTTCAGATTACCTCTTCCACATACATACACGCTACAATTGCTACCAATTGTACGTTTCAATTTCGTGCCGACCAGACTTGAAAACCAGACCAGAGATCTTGAACAAACATCCGCACAGCTAGCAAGCCTCATAAAGAGCGGGCACCCGAACACGAAAACAGTGACACAGAACGACCGCAACGCCCTCAACGCGTTCCTCAATCACTATAACACTATGCTAACGGACAACTGGGACTACACTGTCAACTGGGCAGAACAGATTTAGCTCTGCGCATTTCATTTGGGCCTTGATGGACGTGGAGGGCATGGTTGAAGAAAGTTGCCTGGAAGTTGGGCAAACGTTTTCTCAGAGAAATCCACACATGTCAACCATGCTGCGCCGCGATGCCGAAAACTATGAAGTAGGGGGATGGACAATCTAAATGCTATGCAGCCGCCAGCAAGACTGAGCAAAGAATGGCTAATCGAAAGAGAGACACCAGATGAACAATCCTGGTCAGTATGAGGGATTTGGGAGGCGCCCAAGGTAGGATGAAACAAAGCATCTTCCAAGAAAACACAAACACGCTACCTGATAATAATATAGTTTCTACTGCTGACGGAGTAGACCATGAGCAACATGGGGGCAGCTACTTGCCAATATGGCCGATGCTATGAGATGAGCCAGACGGAAGATTTTTTGACATCCAATGCGATAAACCAGCAAGAGAACGAAGAGGCAACTGCTACAACAATGGAGAATTGATGCCATCCACACCGCGGATACGAGGCGACTGATGATACGGAGAGTGAGTCCAGTGACTCGTCTGACTCTGGCTTCTCCGATTCTGATTTGCTCCATCGTTGATCCATTGGGTGAGTGCCTCGAGTATATGAGGGAGAAGGAGGAAGAAGGATCTGAAATTTACCAACTGGCTCGGGCTAAGCACAATTATTCTTCCTCTCTGGCTCAGGCAAGCTACATTCTTTGTGTTTGAACATGTCAACTCACCACCTCATTTCACGTGTAGATAAAAACATGTAACCAGGCATGCCACAAGATACCACAAGATGCCTCAACAAGGTTTTGGAAACAAATGTACCCAGCTGCTATATAGTAGTAAATAGTAAAAATGTCTACCATAGCTATAGTACTAGGTAGTAGATGGTATAAAAATACACATCTACCGCTTGACTACATGTACAAAACCCAAGTCTCTAGCCTGTCTCTGTTATTCAAGGCAACGCCATTGTCCCTCTCGATGCTGGACATCTCCTTGGTCCACGCAATGGATGGCCCTCTCCAGCGCTGGAATGGCATCTACAAACGTCCCAGGCCCGATAGAGTGCGTATATCAATCCACCAGGAAATGAACAACGTTCTCGTCAACACTCTGAACCTTCAACGATGGTCCCAAATATACAGATACGGATACATGGTGATAGGCCGACGCCAACACCTGGCGTGCCACTTGATGAAAAAGTTGAAAGCCCGCATTCAAAACTTGAGCCCAGATGCGGCTCTCGCAGACGCTAGTGTTGGCTTGCAACTCCATGGCAACGTGTTCATTGCGCAAGGGCTCAAACAAGAGCAAGGCAGAAGCCACCGGGGAAGATGAAGCGCCCAGGTCGAACGCTGACTTGACGGAGGAAGCCGACGTCACGGCCGAATTTAAAGCAGAGCCAAGTTGGGTGAATGTGAAGAGTAGGCAACATCACACGTCAAAGGTATATATCCGGATTGGGGGTTCGCATGTGTGTTTGTGCTTGGCGTGGACTCTAAATTCATATTGTAACTGTGGCAAGGCCTCGATACATTCCACAATAATACATACAGCATTTGAACTATTAGATGATAGGAGGGCGTCCTATCTTCTACTCCCGCAGGAGGTCGAGACTATTGACACCTATACATGACCTCTGCACACTTACCACGTACATCTATGTAGCTACCATTTCCGTAGTCATGAGATGGAGCAAATCACCCTTTACATCAACCTTGGTCTATACGTTTTATGACCTTTGATGCGGTGACCAGACTACGCCCACCGTGATGAGAGCCAAGTTGGGTGAATGTGAGCGCACAGGAGCATACTGGCTAGAAGAACAACGGGACATGTACGAAGCAATGCAAGCAGATGTCTTGCAAGACCTACATCATGGAGAAGCCACCTTGATCTCCTGAAATTGTGATGATCTTTGAGTCAGACGACACTGTGCAACCGTATGGACAACTTGGCAGCAAAGAACTCGCTGGATAGTCTGCCCCCCTCGCCTGCTACTTACCGCTTGCATAGTACGGCGCAATCTCATAAACGACCTGGGAGGCGTCAACAGAGCTCTATATGAAAAAAAAAAGAACAAGCCCGGCCTTGTCCATTTAGCGCATGCTTGTTATTTTACTCTGGACGCTTTCTCAAGTGGCGTGAGTGGCTGAATATCTCGCATCTGTTTCGATTCCGCGAGAGGGTCGTCAAAACCGATAGGAAGTATGCCGGCTCAAGCATCGATACAGAGTCCATTGACGAGGAAACAAGTTGTGCAACTTTAGTAGTTGGACAAACCTAGGCTACCACGCTTCACAACTATTGACTGATTGACAATATGACCGTGGACGATTCCTGGATCTCGCATACCAATGATGTAGGGCTCACGGGTGCCGGGACTCGTCGAAAAAGTCAACATGAACCTTGGACCGACAAACAGCCTCTAGTATACCCTTAATAACCATGTTCCCGTCTATTGCTGCAACAATTGATACACATACAACAGCAACGCCAAGAGATCTATATGGCATGGGGGCAGAAGTTTACCACTGTTGTCATGCCACGCTGAGCCTGGAAGGATTCATATCTAGATGTTAGAGTGCCATGGAAAGGCGTCGTATAGTAGCAGATAGTAGAGGAATGTATTGACAGTAGGGGATACTAGAAGAATATAGCCATAGCGGTAGATGCTCAAGGAACGGCCATCTATTGCCTGGGCCATTACTCGTGGTACTGTATAAAAGGCTGTCCTGCTGACTTGAGCTCTACGCAGTTGCTGAGATGCTGTCCCTAGATAAAGATTCTACGATACGGAAACCGCAAGTCACGAATAATTGATTTTCCAGAAATTTTACTCTTAACATTTGTGGCAAACGAAATATTCGTATTCTTTGCATTTCAAGCGACCCGAGAGCGTTGCTCAAGTCGCATCTAGCCATGTAGTGTCATCTAGTCTAACAAGACTGTGGTGTAAAGAGGGAGCCAAAAAATCTAACCAAAGGGGGGACATTATCCAGAGGAGTCCCATCCGTATACCAACGCCAAAAAAAACTCCAAACATATCCTATATCTATATGTTCAGTGAAAGTGAACAAGAATCAATGCCGGTGTAAGCAAAGTCTGCAATCAAAGTGCTGACATGACACGCTCATGTATAACTTGAGATGGTAATAAAAAAAAGAATTGCATGCGTTTATCGAAATCACATGCCCAGCATGCTCATTTGCCTCCTTACGGGGCTGGCGGCAGTGCTGCCCTCTTCGCTCGCATAGTATGCGCTGTCAGTGTCGATATCCCAGCTGTCGTCATTGTCGTCATCACCATCAGGTGAAATGCCGGATGCATCAAAAGGCTTTTGGGCAGCGGCTCGGACGTTCCACCGCAGAGTGCGGCTGACACTGTCGAACCATTCCGTGTCGGTTCGGGTCACAGTTGGGAAGGGATACTGAGATGCCGTGATGGTAACGTGATCGCCCTGCTTAAGCTCCACGCGGCCCTTGCCATCGAAAGCACAGTACGCGGTAGCTCGAGAGTTGCGCGGGACGGCGACACGAAGTGCCATGGTGTCGGAGAGAACCATGGGGCGGAACGAGAGCGTGTGTGGGCAGATGGGGGTCAGGAGGATGGCAGGGATATCCGGGTGGACGAGGGAACCGCCGGCCGAGAGGGAGTAGGCAGTCGAGCCAGTGGGGGTGGAAAAGATGCATCCATCAGCCTGGACAACCGTCAGGAGCTCATCATCTCCGTACAGCTCCAGGTTCGAGACATAGGGCGATGGGCCGCGGTCAATGACAAGCTCGTTGAGAACCTCAAACTGCTCTCCCTCGGCAGGATTGCCGTTTGATCCCTCTCTCCACACGGTGCAGGTGAAGCGCATGCGGAGATTGATCTTCATACCATCATCTCCCATCACGCGGTTGAGGTGCTTCTTGTAGTTCTCAAACTCAAAGGTCGTCATGAAGCCAAGGCTGCCCAGGCTGAAGGAGAGGACGGGGGGCACGGATGCGCTGGAAGAGCCACGAGGTAAAGAGGACAGTGCCGTCACCTCCAAGGGTGAGGACCAGGTCGAATTTCTCGGGCTGGCTCCAGCACAGGTCCGGAGTCCAGTACTTGAGCATGGTCTCGAATCGCGCGTCTTGGGCGACAATGCCGGCAGCGTCGAATCGCTTAGAGTTGCGCAGCTTGGCGTCCACGTAAACGTTGACGCCAACGTCGGACCCATATCGGGGGGTTTGCAAAAGCCACGTTGTCAACTCTCGCGTCAGGTAGACAAGCTGGTTATCGCGTGCCTTGGTAACAATCATGACATTGCGCACAGCGCGCTTGACAGGGCGGCGCTGGAGTTGCTTGGAGATTTCGCGAACGCTTGTCGCGGTCTGGACCAGGCGAGAGTGCGACATGGACTCGTCGTTCTTGATCTCGTCCAGGACCTTTTCAAAATCGACGGCATCGTCGAATCGCTGGTGGTAAAAGCATGGCGACAATAGATTGCTAATGGCCGAGGTCGGTGTATTTCTCTTCTTTGCCAGGTCCTGGAGCGCATCGACGAGCTGCTGGGGGCTCGCGGCGGCGGAAGAGCCGCCGTTGCTTTGAGGGAATAACATGTTGTTCAAGGAGAGAGCCTCGGGCTTTCTGGGACGCGAAACAGAAGTGGTGGATGCGAGCGCCTTGAGAATGGTTTGGCGAGGAAGCAGGTCGTGGGCAGCAGTAGGTTGGTATGGGTCGCGCGGTTGCTGCTGGTTGGAAGGCGGCGAAGGCGCAGTGAGGCTTGTTAGAAATGCAGTCTTGGGCGAAGACGCAGTCGAAGGTTCGGCCGGGGCAATGATAAGAGGCGTAACGGAAGGGCCCGTGGCACCAGAGCCACCTAAGGATGGAATAGCAGTGTATGGGGTGCTGGAGTCGACTTCATATCGAGAGGCCTTGTTGACGTTGACGGACAGATTATGAATGCCGGACGAGGACTTGGGGCGGCGGTCAAATATATCGGACTTAGCCAACAAGAGCGACGCAGCAGGGCACTCCTGCGAGTCAACTCCGCCGCCCTGTTCGGGCGAGGGGTGGAGGTCGGTCCGAGGCGACACGGCGGCCATGATTACTCTAGCGAGCGTCGGTAGCGGCTACAGCGCGTTGCCAATGCGATTGCGAAGGCGATTATTAACCCCGGGCGGGCTTAGGCAGTGGGTGCTTGGAAACGCCGGGACTATGAGGGCGCAGAGATTGATAGCGGAATCCCGTGTTCCGTGGAAAGCTGTAGAACAGTGCAAGCCTAGATTGCGACCGTACAGCGGCGAGTCCACCACTGTGCAAAGGGCCAATCGACAGGGACGCGGCCTTACCAATCGGGAAAGGCAAAGTCAGTCGGCGCCTCTGGAGTATGCGGAGGATTGGCTGCCAACTTTGGCGCACAGTTGTCCGTACGGTGATGCAGCAGCTAGCGTCACAGCGATCCCCCTCACCCAATTTTTGCAAAACGCGATGCGATGCAAGCACAGCAACGCTAGGCTCCAGCGGAAGCGTCGGAGCGAGAGGTTCAGGTCCGTTTGCGTAACCTTGCAGTTTCCTGTTGGCGCTGTGCTGTGGGATCGTTGCGACTGTTGCTTATTCAGTGGGAGTTTCTCCGCAGCTGGGCGCCAACACCGATTACCTCTTTCGACAAATGCTGAGGCCAGCGAGAGCAAGTATTGCCGTGCTAGCGGTATCGAGGCGAAGAGTTGGCCCGCCGAGAAGAGTGCGATGACGTGAAGCTGCAACAGACCGGCTGTAGCGCGCAAGGCAATGGAATCGGCGCTGGTGAGGAGAAGTTGAGATGCAGAGTGAAGCTGAAAGAATCTCCAAATCAGAGGGAGCGGAAAAGGGGCAAGTCTCTTGACACTAGGAATTGGGTGGAAGGAACGAGCCGACGCCAGGTCTGGTTCTTGCCACAGCTGTCGTGTATCGATAGCAAAAGGAGGCCGAAAGAGGCAATCAAGAGAGTGGCTGGAATGAAATTTTGTAGAAAACGCCGTCAAGAAAAGATGCGCAAAAAGTAAAACAAATCGAAAAGACACGCTGTGAAAAGCAACTTGCAAAAACTTCCAGAGTTCTGCTTCCGGCACTGCGACTCCAAGCCGTGTAGGTGATTAGGGATGAATCTCGATGCGTGCGTCGACACCAAAATAAACAAAGAAGAACCAACCACAAAGAAGCTGCTTGGCGCCACGAGTCTTTTATAACCGACAACCAAAGATACAGATCAAAAATCCAACCCAACTCTCTGACCGCTAACGAATCCCATCCATCACAGGCCTTGCCGATAGATTGATGCAGCCATCGTCACAGCTGCTAAGCTGTCACCAGCCCCCAGAAACATTTGGCGTTGGCGATGAGCGAAACAATGGCCACCGTCCCCCCTGCCCGCCGCAGCACACGGAGCTACTCGTAATAGTACGGAGTAGCGGGACGCACCGCAAAACGCATCCCCTGAAAATGAGGAGCCCAAGGAACAAGGCTGGGGGAGACGCATTGAATGAAGGGCTTTGCATCTGAGACGCAGACGGGCATCATTACCACCTAGGACGTCCGGCAATTGAAAGTGCCAGGTATCTGATACGCGCCGCGTTTACTGCAAAACACAGCGGCCTACAGGTACGGGCTACCTAGACTACTAAGAACAGGGACCGGTGCGCGCCCCATCCTCGTGCTGTAATCCGACGGCCAAAACCAAACGCAGTGGGAGCTCGATTCAAGCCGAAATGCTACGCTGCGGAGAAGAAAAAAAGAAAAGAAAAAAGGTCCATCCCATAAAGTGCCCTGTCGCAGTGCACGTTTCCAGTGGCGAGCACGGAGGCGACATCTCCATGCCAGATACCCGCTGGCTGATAGTGCGGCGTCTTGGCAGTCTCACCAGCCCCCAGCTTCTAAACATGGTATTTCTGCATCTGGATTCGAAAAGAGCATGTCCGAGTGCGCGCAGCAGACAGCTTCCCCTTTGCTCCTTATTCTACGGAGTAATATCATCTATAATGTCCTGATCTAACTCGCCTGGAATTAGATCAGGCGCCTGACTTAATTTTATAAAACTAGCGCGTTTCTTATTTTAGAAGTAATTATTAGCATAAATACTAAGAAAATTATTTTTACTAAATAATATCTTAAGTATTTTATTAATAATATACTATACTAGCTAAAGCTGCATAAATATTTATAAATAATATAATTAATAAAGAAAAAAAAGAGATTTTACCTAAGGCCTTAATTTTAAATAAGGCTATAGCTACTTTTTTATTTATAATAAAGGCCTTAATTAAACTTATACTATAGCTATTATAAAGTTAATTTTAAAGGCTATTAATATTAAATTTTTTAATTTTATAATTAAAAATAATATTTAAAATAACTATAATCTTAATTTATTAACTATTTTTATTAGTAAATTATTATATTATTAAG
>MDJU01000063.1:0-86169 GCA_001721665.1 Trichoderma pleuroti
GGAGCTGGCGAAGCTCAGTTCCGTACAGGTACAGGTACAGGTACAGGTATAGGTACAGCAGAGAGAGAGAGAGCTTCACGGCGCGGAGAGTTTTTGTTTGGAGCATGTTTTGTTTTGGCCTCGAATCTGGTCTGTGCGGTCTGTGCGGTCTTCGGAAGCTTTTCTTTGCGATTCATCCAGGTGGGTGGTGCAGAAGTAGCTTGAATGGGATGGATGGATCAAATGGGTTCAAGTGCCCAAACTGCTGTACATTGGGCGGTCCCTTTGCTGCGAGCCATGGATTACAGCATGAATGCGACGCTGCGCAAGGGCTGGTAATTGCACCAGGCGCTGGAATTCACCCGCCTCAATGCACTCGTACGAGCTCATGCCAGCATCTGCGTCTCTGGTAAAGTGCGGGTAGGCCGTCGCGAGGCCTGGGCGAGCCGACATGCGCCAACGGTATTACGAAATTCGTTGGCACCCTGGGCAGGCCAGAGTACGAAGTCATGGTACATAGTCCATAGCACCAAGTACGAGTATTACTACTAGCACAAGTGCTAGCATAGCATGGGGAGCGAAGCCCTAACACGGCGAGCGGTGGTGTGCATTGAGGTTGAATCGGGCCCAAGCGAGACCAGACGAAAGCTGCTGTTGATGTCATTTCGCGTGCTGCCCGAGTCGTACCATTGCGATGCCGATGCGACAAGGGACGACGGCGACCCTTTGAAAGCACTGCTGCACTCCATACAGTACATGTACGAGTACTTGGAGGACGGGAGGATGCAATTGATGAAATGCGATTCCTTCAATACTAGCACAGCTCCTTCACCGAGCGAGACCTCAGTCAATACCCCCCGGCTTTTGCATGATATGGGGATTCGGACAGGCTACCGCACAGGTGCTAGTGGACGAAACGGTCGCATTATTCGACACCAGCTTGACAGATCCAAAACGTCGGCCACGGGGGCGCGCAGGACGCTATACTGGTGCGAATCCAGCACTGTACTGACACGACACGAATGAAATCGCCCACCCACGGGGGATGCCTGTAGTAGTAATACCAAAAGACTCAAGCACCGTATTACAGTATCAGCATGTACGAGTACTCGTACCTACATGTAGCTACGAGAATAGCAGCAGCGTATTATTATGGAGTCCCAAGGTGGTGGTCTGCAGGCGCCAAGGCGCTTCAAGCACAGCAGCAAGTGGCTTGATTGGCGGCTACCCCTTTTCCACTAAAAAAAGGTGTCACCTTCAGGAACGAGCCTTGGCGCAGGACCGGGGGGTCGGGTCTCCTCCAGGTATCCCACGGCCGCCCAGTACCTCCGATTGATGCCTCGCGCGGCGGAGGCTCAGGTACCATGACGTCCGCTGAAACCTGGGGCTACCCGGCGCTGCGCAAATGGAACGCCGCCTGCGGCCCCTCATTGGACGACGCGAGGATGATCCCTGCACCAGCACAGGCACAGACTGCCCAAAACACAACCACACGCAGACGCAGGTGCGATGTGCCTCCCCCGGTTCGCACCGTCCACAGCGCCTCCTGCCCATCCTCGTGTCTCGAAGCGGGTTCCGGCTGGGTAGCACGCAGGGAAGGCGCTGAGGGCCCGGCAGGGGGGAGGCTCGTTCGCCCGTCCCAATATGCGAGTGAGCCGGCCGGGTACCTGTGCCTCCAGCGCTGCGCCAGCCAGGCCCGGGGATCCAGGTACAGATACATGCACGATGCAGTACCTTAGCATACTAAGGTACATGGCACGGGCGACCAGGGGCTGGGTGTCGCAGCCCAGAGAATCTTTGCACCCGTTTCTAGTCCTTCTCCTCCTCCGCCTCCTCGTTTTCGCCTCTCCGTCTTCCCTCCACCTGTGGCTTGGTGGCTTTTTTTCCCTTCTTTTCGTGTTTGCCGTTGCCTTCCTTCGCCTTCTCCTTCACCTGCCTTGCAGACGCCGTAGCAGCAGCATCAACCGTCCGTCGATTCCCTTGTTCTTGTTGTTGGCTGGCTGCGCCTTCTCCCTTTCTTGCGTCCCTGCTTGCGTTTGTAAAGTCGAGTCTTTCCGCAGCTCTCTTCTCTTCCCTTTTGGCCACCGGATTCCGCCATCATCGTCGTTGACACGTCTGGAACGAGGCATTGCCATTCACCTTGCTGTTCTGTTCTTGTTTGATACACGGCCTTGCTCATCCTGCAACTCCTCGTTGACCGGCTGGAACGAATACTGCACCATTCCCGACGACCTCTTCAAGATTCACGGGCCTGCCACGATTGCGCCATTAGAACTATTAGATCGAAACTGTCACCACTTGTCGCCATTCACTCTTTGAAACAACAACCAAAAAAACACTTCCGCACGCTTGCTTATTAGATACATTCGTTATTGTCTTGTCGTATTGTAATACGTCCTTGTCGCTACTATTGTAACGGCAGCCATTCATTTTTAGTTACTTGCCCGCCGATTGACACTCATTTCGAATCACGGGCTCTAGCTATTCAACAACCCACACAGACAAACACACACACACACTCATACAACTTTCCTGCAACGACTTGGCTGTGCCCTCGTTGCTAAACTAACTTCAACCTCTCGAAGAGAAAATTAGAGAAAGCATTTCGTTGAAACCGCCAATCATCGCCATGCAACCTTAGGAAACGACGTCTACACCGATCCAAAAAAAGAATCCTGATATCGTCTCGAACTCGTCCCTGAAATTTCGTCGGATTCGTCTGTCAAACTCGACAATGTCGTTACCGAAACCCCCCTCGTCTTTGGACAACTCGTGCTCTGTCATTCATGGCAACACGCTCTATTCCTACTCACCTCAAGGATTTCTGTCTCTGCCTTTGAAAGACAGTGCAAAATGGACAACGCTTGATATGGGAGTCAAAGTGACTGGAGGAACCTGCGTTGGAACATCCCCCGTAAATGCAGCCGATGCAGCGCTCTTCATTGTTGGAGGAACATCGGATGCGGCTGATTATACTGGGCTCCAAAAGTACACATTCTCAACAGGCAACTGGACCACCGTGACGCCATCGGTTCCCGTTACGCAAAATCGCCTGCATCATGGATCCACGTACATCCAGGCTGACGACGTCATCTTGGTCTACGCCGGTAGCCAAGATGGCAGCGCCGGTCCCTCTACGCAAACGTTTACTATCCAAACTTCTGAGCCGTACCAAGCTCTTTCGTTCCAATCGAATTCTGCCGCCCCAGCTGTTGATCCCCTTCTCATGAGCTGGTCCAACGCCGATGCCGCCATGATAAGCGGCGACGGTGTGGACGGCAAGATTTATTGGTTCAATCCGACGGCTGGATGGAGAGATTCTGGCGCGGGCACTGCGCCGCCGATCAACAAGGCCGGAGGCGCGGTGAATGTGGCACTGGTTTCCGGCACGGATGGATCCAAAAACCTCTATTCTTTTGATCTATCCCAATCACCCAACGGCGTCAGCCGTACCATTGTACAGGATGCCACGGGCCACCCTCTCGCCAACTCAGCCCCCATTGCTGCACGAGGCCTTGAGGTCTCTGGAAGCATCGAGAAGCGTGACCTGACGCTGAGCAACTGGCCCGACTACAACTCAACGCTTGCTCCGAAAGATACTCGAACAAACTACGCAATTGCCCAGTCTGACGATGGCACTGTAGTCTTCTCCGGCGGCAATGCTCAGGTCCCTCTTGCTATTTTCAACGTTGACAAAAACGGCTGGGTCGACGCTGCTGGCCTATTGGGTGACGATCAGCAGCGAATTCAAGACGTTTCGTCATCGACTACTCAGTCGAAGACGAAGACGACTTCTAGCTCACGATCCAAGTCAACCACGCACTCCACTTCTACTACACATTCCGGCTCGACAACGCTCCCGTTTTCCACTACCGCTACTGCTACACAGACGTCTGATTTCGTCCCGACTGATTTGTCTATTCCTGCCCTCCCAACCGGTACTGGCAGTTCGAGCGACGACTCTGGCCCTAGCTCCAACGCCATCCTTGGCATCACACTCGGCGCCATTGGTGGATTCCTCGCTTTACTTGGTCTTATCCTTCTGCTTCTGCGTTGCCGTAGACGACAACTGCTTCATCCAGAGGCAGGAAAGCCCAAGACCCCTGTCGGTGATGAGAAGAGTGCTCCCGCTTTTGCTCCCCAGACCACATTTGCGAAGAACACGCTCCCTCCACACGTGCAGAAGCAGCTCCGAGGCCACCAGAAAACTGCATCTTCAGAATCAACCTCATCGATGGCCATCTTGATGGGCAGAGTGGGCCAGCACAAGCCAAGAAAGCTCAGCAATGAATTCAAGAGCACCATTAGCAAGCCGATTCTCCAGCCCCAGCAAGCCCCGATTCTCCAGATTCAGGACGAAAAGGGCGACACTTTTGATGGTTCACCGACTGAGCTTCGACCACAAGATGGGCTCGCAGATGATGGCACCCGAAGGAGTTCGGGCTGGAACAAGTACTGGTCGGGAGGAAGCGCCCTGGGAATTCTAGGATATGGATCTGCACAGGCACAGGCACAGGCACAGGCACCTGTAACGGCGCTTGCACCGGCTCCTGCAAACAGAGACACCCTGGCATCCGACCGAAGCTCTCACTACTCCCAGACCACAACTACTCGCAATGTTCGGCAAACACAGGATTCAGCTACCGTTCCGCCCCTCAATTTTGAGGCCCCGCCTGGAATGAACAGAGTCAACACTGGAAGCCCCGTGGTGTCATCCTACCCCAATATCCCTTGGAAGGAAGGCATGCAAGGAACAATTGAGCGACCAGTCTCGGCTGTTTCGGCGTTGTCAGCAACATCGTCGGGCTATTCCAGCGGCATCCCCGAGAGCATTCAAGAGACGTGGGATCCAACGCATGCCGGAAAGGCCTGGGGTGCTGATCGGGCCCCAAGCAGCGCATACGCTGCCAGCGCATCCGGCGTGAGCAGACAGCCTCAGCTCGCCACGGCGTCTACATCAAATGACATGAGCTGGCTCAACCTTGGTGATAACTCACGGGTATGAGTCAAATGACATGATCATGGAGCAAAGTCTTTTGAGCGAATTTTTTTTGATGAATTGGTCGGCTTTTATATCCTCGAATTTGTTTTGGGCGCGGTATTTTCAGCGGCATGCCGCCTTTAATTGTCTCTCACTCTCACTATCCTCTTTCTATTTTTCTTTTTATTATTCCTCGCGGCCTGGAAAAGAGCAAGTTCGCGTCTTTGTAACGAACACTGCACCGACGGAGGCGTAAGGTTCCTTTTTACAAAAGCACTGCGCATCGCAATCTCGCCTTTAGTTATCTCGGACACTTAGCTTCAAGATTTGTGTCCGTTACCTAAACCTCACCGCGTGACTCGGCGTCGATATCTCTGTTTGGACATATTGGACTCATACTCTTTTTGTTTCTTCTTCTTCTCTCTATTTATTTTATGTACATTCTAGAAGCTGGCCCGGGCTTGGCCGTTTTCCTTGTTTGTGTGTCGCGATTGATCATACCATCTCCCTGCACGTAATTCGCTGGATGGAAGTTGAGCAGGCAAATGGTAGACGTGGATGGGGTGGGATGGGACGGAGGATGAGGAGTATTGATTGATAGATAGAATTAGGGAGCAGTGGTGATGGGGGGAGTGAGCCGTGGTGCGAGGTGAAGAGAATGAGTAGAAGAAAACATGATAATCTCAGTGGTTCCCCAAGTGATGCTCAGCTCATGTGAAGTGACGTTGGTTTTGAAGCTGCAACGTGCTGTGCTGCAGAATCTATCGATAAGGACATGCACAATGACCGTGCCCATTCGGAATGGAAGCCTTGGAATCAAGCCACATGCAGCATTTCAGCCGGAATGCAGCGAGTCTGGACCCCTACAAACAGCCTTGGCCAATGGGATGGGCGAGATGGAAATAAACTTGCAGCATCAGCTTTGGTCGAGTTTTGCCTATCAGCTTATCGGAGCCGAACTAGGGTGCAGCCGAATGGGCGTGGGAGGGCGGGAACGGGGCGAGGTGATTGGCCCGCGAGTTTTGCATGACAGATGCAGCAATCACATGAAATTTGATGGCAGGTGTTTTAGCTCCTGTTGAGAGCTCATGACCTTGCTTTGACGCAGTTGAAGGTGCTGTACAGTAGGGGTCTAGGACTAAACATGTCGAGTTCGTATGAGGTGTGGCTGCCCACTTGCGGATATTTCTCTTGAGTGTTTTTTTCTTCTAGTCAAGACGTAGATGGGGGTTCTCTTTACGATACTACTTCCCTCGGACTGTCAACTGTGCAGGGGTGATGAGTTTGGCAAGAGAGAGGCAGCCCGAGTGAGATGAAGTGAGAAAAATAGAGGGTGGGATGCGAGAGACTTGGAAAAAATGACAGATGATAGTCTACGCAGACATGCATCGGGTCTTTCGCTCGCGCTTCGTGCCACGGATGTTTAGCGTGGGATGCTAGTAGGAATTTGAGCACTGCCGAGACCGAAGAATGCAAGGAACGTTGATTTTATTTTCCCTCCTCGATACTCTTATTGGCATTGGTTGGTCTCTCGATTTTTTGATACTTTTTTCCTTTTTTTTTTATTAGCCTTCGGGTGTTGTCGACTTGCGAAGGATTGCTTGGGGTGGGGGTGACATGTGGAGAAGATGGGCTGCTCGTGCCGAAAGGAGAGAAAAGAAGCCGTATAGAAGGATTTCTTGGAGGTGAGGAATGGACGTTTGCTGTGCTCTACTTTGGATTTGACAGAATGGAAGCGGCTATTGGTGGCTGTTCTGAGCATTGGGGTCTTCTCCTTGAGTTCTGTGCTTGTAACAATCCATTTGGACTTGATGTAATCAAGCCGTGTTCCCATATTTCCTCTCTCCGCTGCTATACGACACGTATGATTAGCGCTGGAGCTCCGGCGGGGAATCAATAGCAAGAGAGCTGGGCTCCACGGGGAATTACAGTAAGAGTTGAGCGGAAAAGTAAAAAAATTCATGGTAGCTGGTCCACGTTTTCTGTGCTCAACTCTACAAGGTACTGCGTTTTCTGCTCCCCCCCCACTGCCGGACCCCTGGCTCGACAGGAAAAAAAAAGGCCTCGGTTAGGTTTACCGGCCGCTGGTCCATTCCTGAACGAACTAGAGGCAGATGGAGACGGACACAAGGGGAGGTCACACAGTCACAGTCACGATGAGACGGCGATGCGGTGGGCTTGGGCTTGGGCTGGGCGAGATGGAGGGAGGGTGGATGGACGGCTGATGGTGACAGTCCGGCTGAATTTCCATCTGGTGATCGCGGTCAAGCCACCACCAGCCAGGTCTGGATCGGAAAAGGCAGATGCGAGCCAAGGCTGGGCTTTTGGACTGGCCTGCCTTGTTCGGTGGGTGTTGGATGGGCAGCAGACAGGGGGCAAATGCATCTGGACCCCTACCATGAAGTCGGCGGTTGTGAAAAAGAGTCCCGTCCCGTCGAGTTTGCCCGTTGTCTGGCCTCCTACAGCAGCAGCCAGCGCTAGCCGGTGCGCCATGGAAACGGAAAAAAGGTCCATCGTAATGCAGAGGAATAGGAGC
Organism: Trichoderma pleuroti; assembly: GCA_001721665.1. NCBI lineage: Eukaryota > Fungi > Ascomycota > Sordariomycetes > Hypocreales > Hypocreaceae > Trichoderma > Trichoderma pleuroti. The sequence continues at coordinate 7,497 of MDJU01000063.1, forward strand.
GTTTGGTCCATCGACTTATGATCTGACTCGAGGAGGCCTGGCGGCTTCCCACAGTCTAGACGGTACCTGGCCGGCGGCTGCTTCTGTGCGGTGCGGCCAAGTACCTGGATGGAGCAGCGTGAGATGGGCTAATGTAACATGCACGTGGGCAGTCCGTTCTGACGCCCGTCTGAGAGGCAAATGGGATGAATGAATGAATGAGAATAAAAAATGGGAAGAAGACACGATTTGGAAGGCGAAAGGAGAAGAGGACAGAAACCGTTAGGTGCAGTGCTGGGTTGTATGCAGCTGCAAAGGCCTGCACTGCATCGTAAATGTACACTCGGGCAATCCTCTCGGTCAGCCCTTGAACGCAGCCGGTTCCTCTTTGGGATGGACAGCCGCCGCGAGTCTAGAACTCGACGTTTCGCTGGGAAAAAATGAGATCAATTGATGACGAGAAAAACCAGAGGTTTGCAAGATAAAGTATTTGATATTGAACAGATGAGAGCTCACACATTAATTTTTTTTTTAGCAGAAAACTGCAAGTACCGTGTAAAAAGATTCAATGGCAGACACCAGTCCTAGGCGAGCCAAGTTACCGCCTAGCTGATCCCTAGCAGCTCCAACTTAGCCGCACTTTTCGCTCCCTGGGCCGCTCTAGCACCGTGCACCGCTGTGGCTAGCGCCCTTTGGGGCCTTTTAGCAGTCGGCCACGCGAGATCCGCCGCTGCGATCCCCCACCTGCCACCGCTAACCAACACTACAGTGCTGCAGACGCAACCAAAAACCTGTGCCGCCGGCCCAAGTTAGCTGGCGGTGGCCTGCCCCAGCAGCCTCTTTTTTTTTTCCCTCTCCGCCCCGGAGATTGACCCCATCCGGGCCTTTTTCTTCGCTCTTTTCGTCGCTCGCCCTCTTTTCTTCTTTCGCCTGTTGCTTTTGAGCATCTCGTCCCATCTCGTTGCGTCGCATCGCCGGGTCTTGCTTATCGCCCAGGAGACAACATCTAGACGACGGCACTTTTTTTTCCTTTCTTTTTTTTTTGCTGACGATACTCCTGCCGTTGCGTCACTATTCGCCAATTGCTGAGCCTGTGCGTACATGTACGGAACGGCTTCTGTCCCGGGTTACTGCCGCTACTCCCCGATCGAAACGCTCTTCGTTACCCCGACATTCGTCGACGACGACGGCATCGCCATTTCGCCTGTCGCTTCTCTGTTGATCCCATCTCCTTCTCTCTCGCAAGACGAGCCTCGGAAAGCGGTGTCCGAGAGCGCTGCTCACACTGTGGGCACACTACAGCGCAGGAAAAAGAGGGTTCTTGGCAATACGGACCTCGACACCGTTGGATATTGTTTGACTTGGGCCACATCTCGCAGCAAACGACCATCTTGTGCGGAGACGCCCGGCGCATCTCCTACTACATATCGCCATGATGAGCTCCGCAACGTGGAACCCGCAGGACCAGGCCATGGCCGCAGCGTCGGAAGACGACTTCCAGCAGTTCCTCGACATCAGCGGCATGGCCAACATGGGCGACGGCATGCAGTTTGACTTCCAGGGCTTCCAGGACGACGGCTCGCATTCCATCATGGCCCAGACTCGCCAGACCGCCGATGCCATCATGAGCGACTCTGATCCCTCCAACATGATTCCTCGAAGCGACGGCCTCCTTCAGAACCACACGCCCGCCATGGCGCCCATGCCCTCTCACATGATGGCGCAGTCGGCGTCCCGCGAGGCCATTTCCAACATCGACGCCCAGATCCAGTATCTCCAGCAGCAAAAGTTTCAGCAGCAGCAGCGACAGCTGCAGGAGCAGCAGGCCACATTCTTCCATGGCCACTCGGTACCTCCGACGCCGCAGAGCCTGGAGATGACCCCCGGCAGCGCTCAGTTTTATTCCCAAGCCGAGCAGATGCCATCAAGAGGCGCCTACGACAGAAGTTACCATCAAAGGATGGCCGAGCAGGATGTAAGTCTTTTCTGCCCCGACCCTTTCCCATCCCCTTGGCTGTGATACACGTCTGTAGACGTCTTTGCATATTGTTGAGCCATTTCTAACGACAAACTTCCTCCTCTAGATGGCCTTTACACCCCTCGTATCACCAGCCGTCACCCCGCTGGACCCTCATTTCAACATGGACAGCGCTTTTACCGTACCAGGAGCGTACTTTAGTCCCCTGACATCGCCAGCTCTCCATGCACAGAATGATTCATCATCAAACTATGACCACACCACTCACTCGAATAACTCACCGGTAGAGATGGACCTCGAACAGTCTGCCGTTCCCGCCGTCAACCTGGACCTCTCCAAGAAGACGAGAAAGACGCAGGCTTCCAAGACAAGGAGTAAGCCAAGTGTCAAGAGCTCACCCATTTCTAAGCCGCTCAGGCGAAAGACTGGTCCTAGCCCGGCCATGGTATCACAGGTGCTGAGCGAGGTGGAGGAGAGGAATCTACAGATTGGCGACCACGGGCTGCTCCCCCTACCGGCTGCTTCTACCGATGGGTCTGATGAGAATGCGTCTGTTTCGCCAGAGAACCTGTCGGAAATGCCTCCTCCCCCGATTCCTGCTAGGCGCTCAATGAGCAAATCGCCTTATATACGCCCGCAAACGAATATGCAGCAGAGCCTTGCAACCGGTCTGCTCGATGAACAACACCCTCCTCATCCCGCCACACCTGCTTCTCTGATGAAATTGCCGGCCTCCAAGACGAAGAAGATCATTACAAGCCACCAAGAGGCTCCGCTCTCCGACAACATCGAGTCACTTGAGCTCCCTGAATCAATATCTAATCCGTCGCTCGCTGGTCGTCTTGCCGACAACCAGCTTGGTATACAGACCCCCCGGGCCGAGCCGAGCCTGGTGTCCAAGGGAGTCACGTTCCAGTCCATGCCTTCACCAATCGTGCGAGCGGCGGGAACGTCATCGGCAAATCAGAGCCCTCTCTTACTGCCCGGGGCGTCTAGCTCTAGCCAGCGAAAGACACCCCAACTTTCCTCTAGGAATAGCCGCAAGAGGTCAACGGGATCTATCCACGCATCTCCAGCTTTACTACCCAGGATATCCCCCAATATCAAGCCCCTGCTCCCTGGTGCTCCTGGCATGTCTGTCGAAGACCAGGCATCGCGACTTTTAATGTCCAAATCGAATTATCAAAACATCTTGGAAGGCAACCAAGTCCCTGGTGTGTCTTATCCCAGCGAGCTGTCCACCAATCTCACCTCCAAGAGGACATCACACAAGATTGCCGAGCAAGGTCGCCGAAACCGCATCAACTCTGCCTTGCAAATCATGGCCAGTCTGCTCCCGGAAAGCAAAAACAAGATTATATCGGGCGACGATGATGATAAGAAGGATGGGAAGCAATCAAATGCGTCAAATAGCAAGGCCAGTGTTGTGGAGAATGCCATTGTCCACATGAAGAATCTCGAGAAGGAGAATGTGGATCTTAAACAGGAGTTGCAAGCATTGAGGGACCAGCTTGAGAAGTTGAAGGGTTCAGACGGCACCCCCGAAGTGAGCGATGCAGCCCATGACAAGGACAAGAAATTGCCAAGGATAAGCGAAGAGCAGGGTGGCGGTGCCCAGGACGCCCAAGGAGACGTCGATATGTCGACGGCCACGGCGGCTGTAGGCGAGCCCGATGAAAGCAGCTGACATTAATGTTGATGAGCACACCTGCTATGCAGAATGCGATGCACCGAGGGATCACGGTGTTTTTAACGGGATACGATCAATGTACATGATGTTACGTCGTGTTGGGGTTTCCGGTCGGCACGGAGTAGAATGCAGATTTTTCTTGGGACTTTTGTTGTGGTGGGCGAATTTTCGGGGATGGTTCATGGCATATTTATTCGGGCGGTCTTATCCGAATCTTTTCAATTTTTTTTGGCTCTTGTTTCTTTTTTCTTTCTTGTTTAGTATGCATTGATGTCAATGGTGGCATGTTGTCATCTTGTTCTATCCCCTGTCTTTTTTTCCTCGCTTCTTATTTCCTGTTTGTTCATCCTATACTTGATAGTGTAATCTAGACTCTGAGAGAGGAAATACCTGAATACCACTACGCGACTGATGGCGTATCATATCATTATTATATACTGCGGTCCTGACTTGGTGTATGTTTGATGTCGTGGTTATGGCAACGTTGAGTAATCTTTACTGCAATATCTCGAAATACTGCGCATGCGTGTAGGTGTATTATGTGTATATAAAAGTTTACATTTCACGTCGAGGCAGCAAGAGGGCGTCGCGGGGATATGTATTCACGGAGATTTTATTGAATTTGCCTTGTCTGCAGCTAATACGTCCACGTCCAACTGCTCCATGACTTCCAAGACCAGCTTGAGGCCCTCCATGAAGGAGTTGACGGCGACTCGCAGCATGCGATTGGTCGTGGCCTGGTATTCTACCTGCAGCACCTCGGCATGGTCGTCTGAGCTGGGGCTGGTGGACGAGGACGAGGACGAGACGACGGAGAGATGTCTTTGGACGAGGGGCGAGAGTTCGGGATCGACTTGGAGGGCTTTGAGGGCCGTGGAGGGCGAGGCGGGGCGTAGGGAAGGGGATGCGCAGCTGTCTGTTGAGGGGTTGCGATGTTGGTTAGCCATGGAGATGGAGATAGATGGATGGCAGTTGATTGGCAGGGTAACGGGAGGAGTGAGGGGAAATTAACTTGCATGCTGCATGGGAACTTGGGATCGGAACTCATTGCGTGGGGAGGAGCTTCCGGTGAGACACTGGGTCTCGGGATGTCTTGTTTGTCTTTCTTTTCTCTTCGAGGTTGAGAATGGAGGGTTCTGTCTTGCTTTGTGGGATGATGAATGGCGCCTGTGATGCCTCTCTCGTTGTTGTTTCTGGTCTGCTTCTTTTTCTGGATTTGTTGTGGTAGGGCTTAACGAGCGGCTGACTGTATGCGCGCTGCAGCACAGCAGGTGATTGATGGGCCGGGATAGGGTGGATCTCTGCGTGTTTGACGATGGAATTCCTCGAGCTTGCTTCTAGATTGCAGATGCAAAACTTCAAGGGCCGATGATGTGGTTTGACGGGCTGGAATGGAGCATGTGGGTACATGTACGGAGTATGTACCTGTCGGGTATTATCAGCCACAGCACAGACTGGACGTGGCGCACCCAAAATCGGCGGCGAGCCACTGTAGGATTGGACTGAGCCGCTAGCCGTGAGCAGCTGTTCAGCAGCGTTCTAGCACGCCAGACCCCGGGCACAGCTGCCCAGTGCTTGTTATGACGTTGCCCTGGCGACAGGCCCGCGACCCGCAACAACAGCGCTGCGCTGGCCCTGGAGCGCTGGCGCCGGGGGAACAGGGGGGCAACGCAGCTGTAGCGCTCCATTATTAGGGGGAGCTCAGGCCTGCAGGAATAACATCTGCAGCGCCAACCCCCCCTGTTACAAAAACACCCGCGACGGCCCAGATCACCAGCTCGAAACATCACCGGCTGACTTTTCCTCTCTCTCTTAATCCTCACGCTTCCCCTCTCGGCCTTGTCCTTTACCTCCTCGCCTCTCCATCTCCTCTTTACATCTCCAACACGAAAAAGGTCTGCCATTTGGCCAGTCTTTTGTTTTTTATCCATCTCGTCTTTGTCTGGAGCTTCTAGTCGCATTGCTGTGACGCTTAGCATTGCGAGGGAAGAGACCGCCGGAGAGCGTGAGTGAGCGTGATAGAGAGAGAGAGACAAGGTGCATCCGTGCAATTCGCCGCCCACACCCCCGAACACCCGTTATCCTCCCCCAACGTATTTTATTCCTCCACTCGCAGCGATTTTCGAAACAAAAGACATTTGTGATTGTCGACGGTCTCAAAGATATTCCTCTCTGCCTCAATTGAGCTCTTGTTGTTTGGGTTACTTGATTTTTCCAGTCTCGCTAAATCCCGCCCAGCCCCCTTTATTCTTTTTTGCGTTGTTGCCGCTTTCTTGTTTACATCACTTGCATCACACGACCCTTTTTTGGGGAGCTTCACCGCAGCTTAGCTTTTCGCCATTTTTTCTCTTCTTTTTTTTTCTGCGCATCCGCGTTTGCGCAATTCCAAACAGCTTTTTGGCATCATATTTTACATTTAGATTCTGTTATTACTACGGACGTGGACGAGTGATTTGCTGTTGCGGATTGGAAGCATAGCGAGCCTGGAAGAATGGCTCCTTCTACGAGACACTCCCAGAATCTGGGCCATGTCGTTGAATACATTCCAGGTATGACGGCTCTCTTTCCACTCCTCATTGAGCAATACAGCTTCTCTCTGGGGTTTCGAGCAAGGCGCTGACAATTTCTCAATCTGCAGACCGACTCTATCTGGGCGCCTATGTGCACCCTCCGACGCCCGATACGCCGCTCCCCGGCACCGAATCCCCAAGAAAGCGAGCATCGCGATATGCGGACGGAGCTGCCCCGGCACCTCTGGTAACCAACCGAAACCCTCCCTGCTACTTCACAGTCGACGATACTCTTCTGTACAACGCCTTCCACCACGACTTTGGTCCTCTGCACATTGGCCACCTCTACCGCTTTGCCATCAAGTTCCACGATATCCTGGGCGCCAAGGAGAACCGAGACCGACCCATTGTCTTTTACAGTGCTGCTGATCCGAGGAGTGAGTCCTGACCGCTTCTGATGCGTAATCAAAAGAGGTTGATTTACTAACATGGTTGGCTGTTTCCAGGTCGCGCAAATGCCGCTTGTATGCTGGCTTGCTACATGGTTCTGATTCAGAACTGGCCGCCTCACTTGGCCCTGGCCCCGATTGCTCAGATTGACCCGCCGTTGATGCCCTTCCGAGATGCCGGCTACAGCCAGGCCGACTACGGCATCAGCGTCCAGGATGTGGTATATGGTGTTTGGAAGGCAAAGGAAGAAAAGTGCTGCGACCTGGACAACTTTGACTTGGACCAGTATGAGATGTATGAACGAGTCGAGCATGGCGACTTCAACTGGGTCACGCCCAACTTCCTTGCCTTTGCCTCCCCTCAACACACACCAGTGGCCAAGATTACCGAGGACTCTGACCTGTATCCTCTGCTTCCCAGGGACGTGGCCGCGGTCGAGGATCACCCGCTTCTTCCCCAGCCCTTCAAGAATGTGCTCTCACACTTTACTGAGCGTAACATTGGCTTGGTCGTCCGATTGAACTCGCCCCTCTACTCCCCATCCTACTTTGAGGCCCTGGGAATCCAGCATGTCGACATGATTTTTGACGATGGAACCTGCCCTCCGCTTTCCATGGTTCGCAAGTTCATTCGCATGGCTCATGAGACCATCACTGTCAAGAAGAGAGGCGTGGCTGTTCACTGCAAGGCTGGCCTTGGCCGAACCGGCTGCCTCATTGGCGCCTACCTAATCTACCGCCATGGCTTCACGGCCAACGAAGTCATCTCCTTCATGCGCTTCATGAGACCTGGTATGGTTGTTGGACCTCAACAGCACTGGCTGCACCTCAACCAGGGAACATTCCGAGAGTGGTGGATCGAGGAGCGTATTGAGCGAAAGCTCAGGAGAGAGCTTGCTGCTGCCGCCGCCGCCGCTGGTCATCCGGCACCCCAGACGCCCATGCGAGCCGTCAAGTCTGCGCGTAACGGCCAGACAGTGACCCCCTCCAACCGGAGCCCATCCGGCCGCACTCCCCTTAGTGAGGTGGACCAAGATCGCGGCAATGTCGGAGTTCACGAAGATTATTTACCGGCGCCAACGCCTGGGCAGCCGCGAAAGGCGGCGCGCGATCGGCGCAATCATCATCACAGATCGGATGCTTTCCATGCGGCAGCAGAGGAACAACTCTTTGAACAGCAGCAACATAAACAGGAGGAAACAACAGCACCACCACCATCGCCGCAGCGCCGTTCACAGCCCCCAGACTCGGACGAGGAGCAGCACTTGCGGATGCGAAAGCAGCGCAAGGCGGCCCAATCATCTAATCGGGGCGAGAAGACTCAAGCGGCAAGCCAGAACACGAGCCCATATGTCATCGACAATGACGCCTCATTCGACGCAGAGAACATTGGTTCCGTAAAACCCAAATCTGCCGAGAGGGTCCCCAGCCAGCCTGGCACGCTCGCCAAGGTCCGGAATCGGCGGCAAGCTGCGGATTCACCCTTGAGATCCAAGGAATCTGCTGGTGTTCGCAAGACGAGTGGCCGTGTTGGTAGTGCTGGTGTGGGCGCGTCGGTATCATCGACTGGCCGCAGAGTCTCGGGCACGTCGTAGGCAAGCGTGTCCAGACGACGGGCTGGGACGGCCATTCACAAGGAAATGGCTGAACACCTTGTAAACTTTACATCTTAACGATCATGACTTCACGTTTTATTCTATTACGAGCGATTAATGCGTATGCATATACACGGGCGTTTTAGTCTTCCAAGGCGCGACGGGAGAGGCAGCATGACTTTTTTTTTATACCACTTTTCACCACCATTACCACTACTACAACGCTGAATGTTGCCTGCGATCTTGAGACTACATGAACTCTTTTTATGATCCTCATTACAGCCAAGAAAGTCTTTTTTTTTTGGACACGCTTCAAGCGAGAAAGTGAGAGAAGACGATATGATGAGGTGAGAGCGGGAGGAAAAGCCGGCAAAGCCCAAGAAGAAGAAGAGAGACAAGGAGGGGAGGATTTGCTGCGGCGATGGCGCAACGGACGGAAATGGAAAGGGGATTTGGGTATACTGGTGTTTTTCTTCTTTTTTTTTTTCATCTCTATTTCGGTCGATTGTACTGGCTACTGTTGTTCCTTTTGTTTTTCTCGTGTTCCTTCTTTCGCTTCTTCTCTGACTCTTTTCTTTTCTTCTTTGCTCTTCCTTGTGCGTATTCTTTTTTACTTACTCTTTGCTGTGACTGGTCTATTGGGGCATAGGGGTAGGCATTTGGGTATTGCACGGTACGATGTCGGTTGCTAGTTCAACTTTTTTGGAGACGGTGGAGGTTGGAGTGGAGGGGATGGTGTGCTATATATCAATTTTGATGCATGATATTTCAATAACTCTTTTTAATACTTTGCAAGTCAAGTTGAAAACTCGTTTCTTTCTCTTGCCGCGTATGGTGATGTATCTTTATCCTTGTCTGTGGCTGTTTCACAGAGTGACTGTCATGCATTCCAAATGTCATTCAGTGCGCCCAGGATTATAGGGATTGGGATACTTGTTGATGCTAAGAAGCCATCTCCATGTGTGACACGGGAGTAGATTATATGTGCTATGTAGAGATGTTGAATCTATTACATCTACTACATCTACTACATCTACTAGAAGAACACTGTTATAATAGCAGCTGTCGAAGTGAAGTACTAGCCATGTCATCTTTGCTGAAAACTACTATTTTAATTGGGAAAAGTAAAACAACTCTGGGAGACTATGGCGTAAACTATGAGGAAAGCTTTTTACGTGGCCTGGTATAAACTTTGTTAGATGAAGCTGTTGGCGTGGAATCGCATGAAAATTGTGAGTATAAAGAGGTGTGCCGCACCCTAAACTAGAACAAGCACTCAAATCTTTGCATTGAAGCAAAGACTTCTGTTGAACAATACCGTGATCCTTGCTTCCTCTTCATAACAAACGCAACTCCCTTTGTTTGCTTCCATATACTACATTCTCTCTCCATTTCTCCCCCCTTTATTTTTAATGCCATATTCGATAGAGCATCGGATACAGGTTTACCATCTTAAAGATAGTACCATGGAAAGCCGCAATGCTCGTTTTGACGAAGTTACTTATTCATTACGCTGCTGCAACTTGAGCACTGAAGAGTACTGGAAAATTCTCGATGAGACATTCCCAGATAAAGAAGAACATGACGCATACCTGCGATATGGTCTCGAGGATACCATATCGCATCTAGTCAACCCTTCACGTATTTTAACGCCAGCTCGATTTATTGAGATTGCAGATTCCATCAACTTTCTCAACCCGACGGAATACAAAGAGCTGCTGCCTGGACTTACTTGGGCCTATCGTCCATGGATACCTCTCGGTTATGAGAATACGACTCTCTACCGTCTGCTTCCATCCATCCACAACTTGGCACCACAGAAAGACAGGTGTCCTTTGACAAATCATGAAGTCCTGGAAACTGCATTTCTCGGCGTGAACACTACCGTACAGCCTCTTGAGCCGTCTCTACCGCTTAGCCGCCGTGCCCCCAATCTCCCAGAAGAATCTACCCAGCCGACAGGGTCAGATGATGCAGAGGCCCCGGGATTTGTTTTCCACGAGCTGGGCACGCTGCAGTGTTTAGAGTGCGAGACCGCTGAGGAAATGCCAACAACACCGGAGGAAGGCGATGATCGTGAGGGAGAATGGGAACCGACGGGCTTTTCTGTCGTAGCCCGGCTTAGCAGTACCGGCCATATCGACGGGGTTTACGTCGTATACAACATGAAGCCGCGCAAGGAAGGATTTCTCAGTCGAGAACAGGTCACACACGCAGAATGGGGCATCCCGCCAAGCTCGCCCGGAGAGCAATTCTCATGCGCGCGAATTGGCAACGCTATGCGAGATTTCGGATTCAAGGTCAAGCTGGCATGGAGTGAACAGATTCATCACCCAGTCGAATTGGTGTGGGCGGTGAAGTCACCAAGGGGGGGTGCAATGCGGATAACGGTGGATGGGTATTACAGCACGGGCGAGCATGTGGTTGAAAGATGAGAATCTTGGCAATGTAGATTTAATATATGGCACCTTTTTGATGTGAATTCTCTTGTTGCATTAGTAGATGTAGTAGATGTAGTATCTGCTACTATAGTAATATTCTTCTAGTATCTACTACTACAGCTATATTTCTCTAGTATCTGCTACTAGCATCTGGTAATTTCCACTAGCTTTATAATTGAGAAGTGAGATGATGAATTGCAAACTCAGTGTGTTGAATTGCCACTCCCTTTCTCTAGTGTCAGATGCTCGAGTATGAGTAGCTGTCAGTGATGGACTAGCAAGTCTTGGTACCCTGTGGCTGTGTATAATCGACAGAGTCTAACACGAATCAGTACGTTGACGTCTGATTTAATCCAACTCTCTGTTATCCTGCCCAAGTTCTAGCGTTTACAGCTGATTTTCACATGTCGCTCCGGTTTTCCTCTTCGGCGATATTCTAACCTCAATCCCGGCCCGTCACACCTTGATTCTCGACAACTTGGCCCCTGCAACGCTCGTATCTCTCCGCAGATGTGGCGACTCGGCCTGTCAAGAATAAAAGGCTCTCACTGGGGCACCTGGTTACCATGGAGAGTCTGATTGGGTTCGATTTGCACCTTTTGAAGCCCCCGCCGCCCCGTATTTCGGCCTTTTTGCTCTGGTGGATTGAGCCGCCGATCGGCACCGGTTCCAAGAAATACTGTGCCGAGTTTGCACATTGTGGATTCGATATAGATTAAAAAAGCTCACATCTCTTCCGATCTAACCGTTGACAACGGCATGCGTAATGTCCTTATTAGGAGATGAAAGTCCGTATGACCTCATGATTCGTTTGTTCGCGGAGAAATGGAACGGCTTGTAGTTCATTGTTTTGCCTCTATAACTTGACGTTGTCTTCAGCCTCTGTCCTTATCCTATAGCTTGCCGTCGTGGGAGGTCTTATTTACTACTGTTTTGAGGCGCAGATAGTCTAGCTAAACTGTCATTCCCTGACTCAGTGTTGCCTCGCAAAGTTTTTTTTTCAAATGACTGATAGAGCCAAATATTGGCCAAACGACTACGTTTCTCCCCTTCAATCTTGATTATCGCCATCCAATCCAACCAAAAACATGGAAGGCTCGTCTAATCCAGCCCGCAATGCCTCACATGATGATGCCGGTGACATCACTTCACCGACCGGGCAGGTCACAAACGAGTCCATGACTTCTTCAAGGCGGGCTCTTAATGAGAGCCGCGAGGATCAAGACCGTTCAAGCCTCCGTCGACGGAGTAGAACCTCGAGGAGGTCTACCTTTCGCAGCGTGGCACCTATAACAACGGCTGGCCAAGGAACTCAATTCAATCTTGCTGGTTCTACCGACACTCCTCAATTGCGCACCGCACATGAACCTTTTGTCCACCCAGGCTATAGCGATCTTAATCCTTCATATGAGCAGCCAAATAATGCCAAGCCAGTATGGAGTTTGGCCAAGCCTCTGCCGCGTGTTGTCCGTCCGGGGATGGTACCGACAAAGAACGAGCTGCTGGAGAACTGCGTCAACGCCGAGCTGCCAGCTGAAAACTCGCAAAATCTAGGGCTGGATGTTGATCCGAATGAGATTGAAAAGGGCCGCATTGAGAAGTCGGCGGATTTGCGTAAGATGGGAGCGCAGGTCGCTGATGCCCGGCAACAGCGAGAGAACAACTTTATTAAAACAATCCTGGCCGCAGATGCTGAAGCAGCGTCAGATGGACTCCCACAGCTTGTAAAAACGAGGTCTAGCCAAAGACGAGCTACGATCACGCGTCCGTCAATTCAGAGCCCTTTGTATACTGTACAAGAAGGTCTATCTGAACATACTTCAGAACGACACAAAGGCAGCCACGAGTCCCAACGGTCAGCACAGGGTGAGGGAGAATTTGATCCAGGCCCAGATGAGCTAATCGAGGGCAATCGTTCTCTCGAGACACTACGGCTTGACCAAGATGCATATCCAGAGGACCTCCACCCCTTGGTCCAGGAATTGGTAGAGGACGAAATTCACAACAACCATACCATCTGGTCTGTTATTCGCACTCACCATCGTGAAGCTTTGGCCGAATCTCTGGCCGTTTTCGTTCAACTCACCATTGGATTTTGCGCCGATCTTTCCGTCACTGTGGCTAAAGCCGGAAACCCCAACACGACTGACTGGGCTTGGGGTTTTGCTACCATGATAGGGATATACATCTCTGGTGGTGTTTCTGGTGCCCATCTCAACCCTACAATCACCATAATGCTCTGGTTCTTTCGTGGGTTTCCCAAGCGCAAGATGCCCGAGTACTTTTTGGCACAGTTTCTTGGAGCCTTTTGTGCGTGTTTTGCCGCATACGGAGTGTACTACGTGTCTATCAAACACTATCTCCTTACCGGTGTAGACGATGACATTGTAAACTGCTTTGTCACAAGCCAGCGCAGCTCATACATTAACGCACCTACAGCCTTATTCAACGAGTTTATAGGCACAATGTGTCTGACTATTGTTGTACTGGCTCTTGGTGACGATCAAAATGCTCCTCCTGGCGCCGGCATGAACTCGCTCATCATCGGCCTCATCATTACATGCCTTAGCATGAGCTTCGCTAACCAAACAGGCGCTGCTCTCAACCCGAGTCGCGATTTTGGTCCTCGCTTGGCGCTTTTGGCCTTGGGTTACACTTCTGAGCTCTTCACCAACCCTTACTGGTTTTACGGTCCCTGGGCGGGCACATTACTAGGTTCGTTCATGGGAGCGTTCCTTTACGATTTCATGATATTCACTGGAGGCGAATCGCCCATCAATTATCCATTAGAGAGGACACAGCGTGCTTTTCACAAGAGTGGCATGAAGTGGCGGCGTCGGCTGCGGATGACGCCTAAACAAGAAGAAGAGAGAATTGTGTAGAGGGCACATGAAATTGGTATAACCTAGTGTAGTGTTGTAAATATAACATGATTCCTTGGAGACTATATCTGCAACTTCCGTACCGTACTTCGAGGCTTTACCAACTTGACATACTCTGACTCACTTCCCGCCGTACCACATGCCTTCCACAGTCCTCACCTAACCCAAGGAATTCATTGACGACTCCCTCACTAACCACAACAAGATTTGATCATGCAGCAATGCCCCTCGATATTACTTCGGTGCAAAATACTGCGGAAGATGTTGATCACACGGTGTAGACGGCTATTACAGCGGCGAAACCACCCTTCAGCTGGGCCTTGAGCGCTAGACCACCGGGCCTCAAAGCAAGAGGCTCAGCTGCGATGACAGCATCAATAAACTTGGACGTGGCGGCGTCTGCTTCTCGGAGTTGGATTAAAATTGAAGCTTTGCCGTCTTGTATGGCGCTCCAAGAGGACACCTGGGCCCCCAACCTCACTAATGCGGTTAACAAGGTCGGCACGAGCTGCTGAATGTTGGCAAGGATAGTCGTGCCAGAGACGTAGCTAAATGAGACAGTATCCTTGATATCAGAAGTTGTGGTATTCAAAGCAGCAATCGTATTAGCGAAATCCGCATGGATTGCAACTGCTCCTATTAAGCCGCTATTCGGGAAAGCGTTAATGTCGGTATTGAGGGTGGTCCAGCTTGGGCCAATCTTTTGCGTAATGTCATTCTGAACGGTGATAACATCGCGCTGAACGATGGCTGCAGCAGTGGCCGCAGTGGCAGTCATAGCCAGCCAAAGGAATTTCGTAATGGCCACCATTGTGCGAATTTGTTTTTGATAGTAAAATAAGTGACAAGGTAAGCGCGGCTATAGGGATGATAGACGTATATGTGTAGAGAGAATGGGCTGTGAGATTGACTGAGAAAGAGAAAGAAGAAGGGAGAATCTCAGAGGCTTTATAGTCATTTGGTCTACCCTGGCAGGATATTACGTGTGTATTAGTCGAGAAATTATAATTGCGTGTACTACAGTAGCGATATTGGGTGTCACTTCCGCGATATTGATCACGAGTGTCCTAGTTGCGATCCCGAGTGGCTCATTTGCGATCCCGAGTGTCGGTTACAAATGATGCGCGTCTCAGGACGACGAGATCAAGTGCTCAGCCTTTACAGAAACAGTACCGAATGGAGTACACTGCAGACTAGGGAAAAGAAAATTGTCAATATTGTAGAGACACAAACCTTTGGCGTGACCGAATATTGGTGATTGTCCTACATTGGTGCAAGGATACTAGCGCGCCTCTTTGTGCAACTTGTCACAAATCGGATCCTGTCTATCTGAGTAAGATATCTATCCGAAGGGACAAATCTCCAGGTTCTAGACTGCGTTGGCGGAGCTGTCAGGTTGGTTACGGGCCATGCAGTACTACATGCCTTGTGGAGTTGTAAACTAGTTCCAGTCTGCTTGCTGTATTCTTGACAAGTTATCTAAGCTATGTAACGAGTGTAGCGCAGTGAGCTTATGTACACCAAGTCAGTTCGGCTGAGTTATCTTGGTCTCTGAATAATCTCATGCTGGGCTCTACAAATTAAAGAATTGCTGCTCTGAGACAATCCCTCGTAAGATTACTACAGTATTCCCGTAAGAGGAACGAAATCTCTTGTGATACTGTCTCATTCTCCAAAACAATATTTAGAGCAAGTGGCACAAGCTCTGCGCGCATACTATAGTCTTTATTAGCGTGGCGGTCGTGATTATTGGTTATTGTCCTACCCATCTGGGTCCATGAGTAACATCTATATCGTTCTATAGATGAAATCAATATAATTCACATCGATAACTGCTATTATAGCAATACTCTTCCAATATCTGCTACTATAAGAATATTCTTTCCAGTATCTATTACTATAGCAATATTGTTCCAGTATCTCCTACTAGAGCTATATCCCTATAGTATCTGCTATTACGGAGATATTCCTCTAAATATAATTATTTTATTTCTCCTTTCTTATTAAAGTATAGTAGCATATTAGAATAGGGGTACTTGGTCGATTTGCCCAAAGAGCTACAGTTGAACACTTCGAAAAAATACTGTATAAACCTGCCTTGGTCCTCCTGATGAGATGGCTATGATGAAAAGGCCAAATATTCCTAAGTCGACTTCAAAGGCGTCTTCATCATGGTTTGTTTAAGCACCTGCAGCGCCAGCTCAGGTTGAAAAGCCGGGGTTGCATGGCCGGCCGCATACACCCTCAACCAGCTCAACGCGCCGACGGTTTTGAACTCTCCCCCCTTGACACCGTTTACCGTATAGCCGGCTACCGCTTTCTGGTTGAAGGCTGTTTGGCTCTGGTACTGGATGGCATTCGCTGCTGCAAATCCTCCGAACCAATCACAAACAGCATCAGCATCGCCTGCCCAAATCACTGTAGTCACGCCGGATTGAACGACCTTGGAGAGGGCGGGCAGATACGAGCGTAATCCTGAACAACATTAGATGGAATACCAAAACAGGGATGCAATAGGAAAGAATTACCGTCGTTGAGGTTGTCGATATTGTTCGCCACGTCGTCGGAACATTCCGAGTAGGTCACATTGACACCGATTTTCTTCATGATTGCCGGATCCTGCAAGTACGTGATGTAGGTTGCGGGCGGGAAATTCCCAGGAGCGGGCTGTCTGATATCATGGGTAGAGTAGTTGGTGAGAAAGAACTGGCTAAACTTGCTATCGACCGCTTGACAAGGTACTCCTGCTGCGACGCAGTCGTCGAAGTGGCCGTCTTCAAAGGGCGAACACTTTGATATGCCAGGAAGACACTGGGATTCAATTTCCGAGAGGTACTCTAGCGCAATGCTGTTGTTGATCAATGGGTAGTAGCTGTTGTTAGTGCTGAACTTGATGAAATTCGGTTCCGATATGGCAATGTCATAATAGCCATTATTGATTCCCAGAGCAACCAGGTTAATCTTTTGGCCCTGGATCTTGCCGCTGGCGATGTCGGTGTTTTGGGACAGGATATATTCAGAAAACCCTGGCGGAGTCAGTCAAAACACCCCAACTATGACGGATGTAGTCTTACTAGGTCCAAAGTGCCCGCCGTACGACTCTGTGAAGATGCCAAAGTCGCGAGATTCGTACTGTGGGAAGTTGGTGAAGAAGGCTTGCAAGAACGTCCAAACAGGCGCGGCAGTAGCAAAGGTCGTGTTGACAGTTTCGCTTCCAAACGAGAATCCGGTACCAATAGGCTGATCAACATACAGCATGTTGGCGTACTCGTTCCAGCTGTGTGGATTCAGCACTGGCGTGTTTCCATTGACAGTGTTGAAAGTGCAAGGGCCGTTTTCCTGTCGAGCCCCTCATCAGTTTTCAAGAATGTATACAGAGAGATGGAGTAAATTCTGTACCGTAAACAATCCAATCATGGACGAACATCCCGGTCCTCCGTTCACCCACAAAGCTAGCGGTGCTGTGGCAGGGCTGTTTCGCGATTCAAAAAACCAAAAGAACATGCTCATGTTTGCTGCGTCACTCGTTAACTAATGCAACAACTTTAACACAAGTCAGCTCAATAGAGTACATACTGCCCACAGACAGATAGCCAGAGTACTGGTTTACACCAGGAGTTGTCTCGCAGACACCCGAGTTTGTTACATAGTCGATCTTTGCTCCAGTCGCTTGGTGCTCGAACACGGTATGCGTAACGCCGTCTCGTACCTCAATCGAACGCTTTCCCCTGAGGTCATGTTGCCATGGCACGGACCGAGGAGTGCTGAGACCATTTGCTGCCACTACGAACGACAAGCACGCCACAGTCTGGCTCAATCGAAAGTGCATTTTTTATGGATTACTCCTAGAAAATCTGACTGTAGTTGAAGCTGCTTGATCTACTTGATGGCGAATGCAAGGCACCTTATATCGATGTTTGTAACTTCCATCCCCGCTAAGAAAGCCGACGAGGTCTAAAAGGGGGCGAGAGTGGTTTGCGAAATGTCAACACCAGAATCAGCGGTGTACATTATAATCAGCGGTGTACATCGGAATTAGATCTATCCCATCGAAGGTGATTGGAGATGAAGATTTATGCTATTGGGAGGTTGCTTACGCTGGGGTATTTGGAAGTTGTGTTTGGAAGCCATTGCCCATGCCTGTACGCACACCCTCGTATGTCTTAGCACCTTTCATAAAATAAGCACGGAATTGTCAAACAATATGGATGTTTGACCCTTTACAAGATGTACGGAGACTTTCCCTTGCCCTTGCTATTACTATAATGCTGGCAAAGGCACAAAAGAGGTAATTGTCAACTTCCGCAAATAGCTAGCCCACAAGGCGGTATGGTTAGGAGGCAAGGCCTCCCCCGGATTATTTATAAACAAGCTGTCATCATATCTTTATAAAGCATAATAAGCTTGTAAAATCTCATCGAGGCAAATGGAGGGACACCAATTGCCTAAAGAAGGAAGAGTTAGGGGAAGTGGCTGGTTCCTGTCATCAACCCAACGAGGCGGGGTTGCTGAGTATATGGCCACAGCGGAATGAGGTCCATGCAGTCTTGAATTATTGTGTAATATAATTGCTTCGTTAGATCTTATTCGACTCTGGTGGGATGTACTCTCCAGCCATAAGATAATGATGTTTGAGGCGAGGCGAGGCCCGAGGTGGCTTAATGAAGGACATTGCTTACCGCCGGCGCCTAATTATTACGCTACACTACAACCTGGACCGTCAGTTGCTCCCTGTTTGTACAACAGAACAACTAGATGCTATAGACGGAAGACTATTAAGAGTCTAGGACAATAGGAACTAAACTTGAAGGGAAGGGCTGGCTGACAATAGATCCCGTCAAGTTCATTCCAAAGTGTATGTATTTATGTAAAGGCGAATCAACCTTCTTTGAGGAATATACAGATATGTCGCGTCTTATCCCGCGCCACCCCTAGGAACATTGCGTCCGTCAGTGGTGAATAGGCGTCTCCAGTTGTTCTTACGTCTTTTTGTTCTCAGAAACGCAAATCTTCATTCTCATAGATCAAAATGCACGATCAAGCCAGTCATGGTGATCATCGACATTGTGCTCAAGTATTCATGCGTCGGAATTTATTGCGTCTATCTCGAATTCGCTTTCCACCTGGGCTGACAAGATCACACGTATGAACAAATCATGTGATGAAGGACTGAAGGCTGGAAGAAGATGAAAGAGAAAAAGACGTTGTATGTACAAGAATGTAAATCGGGTCATCGAATGAAATAAGAACGAAGCCATTCGAGCCGAGTCAAGACGCTAACTAGCTCAAGTGTGACTCAAGTCTGACCAAGCTCCTGATGTCTGCCTTGTTAGTAAGGGGAAGGGGATGCTAGAAGGTGGAAATTCCCTTCCATATTTTTTTTTGGCCGTTAGCACCTTACATCACTTCCTGGGAAGTACTACTGGGTAGTTAGAGGTAAGAAGCAATCCATGCCATCAAGGCGTCCCGTGATCCCACTCCCCATACCTTAGTATCTAGTAGTTATTCCCCCCCTCTCTTGTTCTACTAGGTAGTTATCTCTTCATCTTCATCACAATCTGGATATCAGTCACACGACTTGCTTGTCGTATTTGAGCTTGGTGTTTTTGGTGATTCAGTTTTTTTGTCCTCATCTTTTACTCAGGATCTTTGCTTTATTCCTCACACAAGGTCTAGAAAATCCCGGTGCAGTGAGTACGATCTAGCAGTCCTCGTAAGAGACGGCACAGCGATCTTGCATGGCTGTGGCCGAGTATGCGTCTCTAGAGGAGAGCCGCGGCCATCTGTTTCAGATCTAGAGGTTGCGAGAGCGATTATATTTGACGACAGTTTGAATAATACATCCGTCTTGATGCCCAAGAGAGGTAGCCACATTTCAGCCGCAACCACCTGAAGGTTGTGAATTGTCAGTGCGATAGTTGAACGGATCATGTTTAATAGCGTGGCTATATAACAGACCTTACATGACTGATAGCTCAGACGTTCCAATCCAGCATTCAACTTACCAAGGTTACGCGCTCAGTTCAACCACCTAACGGCAACTCATAACCACACCTTCCGCTCGCCGCCTTGAGTTTGGCCCACCTGGAATCAGAGATCGCTGTGGGAATACCTTTGCCTTGTAGGGCTGTCAGAATGACCTTAAAGCAGAAGCCCGGGGAGTTTCAACGATAAAGCTTATATATATGTATCTGTATATTTAGACACCGCATAAAAACATTGGAAGAAATGGATTTTTACTCATCAAGAAATAAAGAAAGACAACGCATTAGGTGCAATGCTCCTCGCTATATATTCGTCCTCACTATACTCTACCTCACTATCTCCATCGCTATCTTCAATCTTTATATCCAATCTGCTCAGTTTCTTATTACGAGGAATAGCTTCTTCCACTGCCTCATGGACTCGGCGGGCTGTCTCCGTGATTTCGTCACCAGTGAGTTTTAACGGCGAGTCGAAGCCATGGTCCACGATCCATGATTCTACCATGTGAATGTCGGTAGCTTCGAAATGAGTGACAAGGGCGAGCAACATGCTTTGCCGCATATAATTCCCCAGTGCCGGGAAAGGGCGCTGCTCATAGTACCGGGCCCAGACATCTTGCCATCCGTGGCGTTGGAGATGTTTAATGCGGACCAGCGACATGATGAAATGAAAGAAAAGGAAGCGAGGGATCGGACGTTTCTCGTTGAGGAACACCAGCTCCTTTCCGTCGAGCTCTTGGGCGGTATGGTCCATCGCGTACTCTGAGTTTAGGATATCAGGGGAGATGACATCTGTCCGCCATCGTGTGATTGGAGTTTGCGCAGCATCTACCGGGACAACCACAATTTGATGCTTGTGGAACCATCTCTGAACGTCATAGGATAGCAGAAGCGAGTTACCAGCTCGTTGAAGTGATTCTGTTCGGCTACCGAATAATAGTTCGCCAATGCTCTCGGTATCGGGGGAAGCGGGTACAATACGCGCGGCCACTATATTGTCGTTAGGATGCCAACAGCCGGTGATATGGCACCAAGCGTATCTCATGGTCCGTTTGTCTCGGTGGCCGCGACTACCATGGTAGTAGTTTATGGCATCGTTGCGCCATGTTGAATAACATTTCTTGTCAATATCGAGCTCATCACCTTTCTTGTAAAGAGCCAAACGACATTCAGAAAGGGCGATGCTACGCGGATCCGACAGCTGTACCGTATCAGGATCGAGTCTCATTCTCTTCATTTTATGCCTCCACAGATCGGCCTCGGCGCATAAGTAGCGCTTAACCAGAGCCCGGATGCGGTGCTCAAAACACTTGGAACTCGGTATACCGGCATCTTCTTCCTTGATCACAACATCTCGCTCATAGTTGACCACGTCCATTTCCATAGTAACTACCTTGATCCCAAGGGAAGCCAAAATAAGACTCTCCTGGGGACTCGGCTCTGGTTGCTCCTCATCTGGCTCTACTTCTGGGTGCATTCTGCAGAATAGGGATTGGTATGTGTTTTGCAACTCCACTAAGAGAATTCGCGCTTCATCGAGCTTAGCTTTCGCGATGGTGAGGGAGGATGGTAGGATGTCCATGGCTGACACCAAGTTATTTTTGAGAGTATCTGTAAGATCAAACTCTGTCGACGCGGCTTCGAGTGGAGCGAGATAATGAAATTTGCTTAACAGATGTTGGATGGAAGAGGCGGCTGGCAGGAGAAGTTGATGTCCAAGAAGGAAGCTTGAGAAGAAACTGTGGCAGCCTTGGTTCTTTTTATATTTTGCATTGTTCCTTGAATCACCCTTTGGCCTGTTGTTGGCTGATATTTTTTTTATTAGTCGACTTCTATGAATCGGAGACTGAGTTAATGCTACTCAGCTCAATACTACATACTTACACGATATGAAATTTTGTTTAAGGACGTGAGTGCTTATAATTTTGCTGAAATTTGAACCTCAGTAGTTTTCTAGGCTGGAACTTTTGTTTTGAACAAATTTAATACAAGCAACAAAAAGTGTATACAATCCGCCAAAAGTGAATCAGAGCCAAAAGCTTCCAAGCCTTGGACCAAGATGATCTTGGTTAGTTTCGATCGAATCTGAGATCGAAAAGCGATTCCTGATCGTTAGTTGGCAAACTAGTCTACACGTCCACATTGCACATGCCTTCATCAAGTGCACTGTAGTCTCTGGCACATAATACAAGAAGCCCAAGTATTTATCCAAGCCTCTCTTCATCTTTCTTCGAGGATTTACGGGTCTCGGTGGAGTACGAGAGATATCGCACATCATGAGGTCGCAGTCACAGTAGCCCTCCGGGGACAACTTAGCTTCAACATCATCATCAATCAACGCACTTTACGTCAACCAACCTCAACTGCTTCTCCATTCTGTTGAATAGGTTATGAGCCCTCGCGCTTTTGCGTTCTGATCCAACGACCCTTGCATCAGATTCTGCGCAAATCACCGCGTTGACGCTACACAAATACCCTGCAAGAGCTCCACCAACGTGCGTCTCCTTATTACTTTCCACAATCTGTTACATCACCAAATTTTTCAACAAAGCTTATACCACGCCATGGAACAAATTCTTTTCAAAATTCTGCAGGATTATTTTACCTTTCAAACAAAATGGCGCAGCCAGAGCTTGCGACAGAATTCCCAGCAATGAAGATGCTGAGAAATGTTGGGTCAAGTCTATCGAAACAATCCACCGCGCAATCATTGGTTTGATAGAAGACGCCGATATGTTCCGGGCAATAGGCTATCACAAGATACAAACTGCAGCCGGCGAAGAGTTCCTTCGCAGTCTAAATTATGATGTGAAAGTTTTTTATTCCTCATTTCTCGCTCGTCATACGAGATATCTTGGACACAGCAGGCTGGAAGAGGACTAATATATTAGAAGGGGAAATGGTTCCGACAGCTTGTCCATACCAGTTACTCTATCAGATGATATGCAAAGAGAAACTATCCTCTCTCCCAGCTGGCAATCAGATAAGGAGTATCTTCCGTAAGTCCATCATCCGTTGATGGAAAGTGGCACGTACCCGTCAGCATATAGTCTAGATCCATCCCTCGTGCGGGAGAGGGGAACTTGGAATATACACACCCGCTTGAAGTCCAACCCCGAATTCCTACCTTGTGAGACCCATGCTTTTCTTCTGTAGCTACATACCCAGCACCTACCTAGGCAAGCGGGGACAGAAAAACGGAGACTGAGAAGATTTCGAACACACACGCTGAAAATTATACGCTTATTTACATAAGTATCTGCTACTATAGTTATATTTTCGCTTATATTTTCTACTATCTATGCCATATCTACATTTCCTCAGCAACTACTACTCTATTTATATTTCTGTAGTAACTGCTATTATATTTATATTTCTCTAGTACCTGCTATTATATTTATATTTCTCTAGTACCTGCTACTATATCTATATTTCTCTAGTAACTGCTGGTATAGTTATATATTGATGTTTAGAATTTGCTGCCATACCTGTGTTTGTCTAGTACGCAGCATCGAGCTAATTGGGTGCTCATATTGCTGAAAATAGCACTTATTCATTTTGTCAGTCTCGCCTTTTCTGTCCTCCACTTACTAGGTACCTATGCTTGTGGGGAGAAAGTCCCTGTAATAACTCCATCAGTATCTCTTCAAAAGAAAGCACGTCTGGCGGTGCCCAAACTGGATCCTGGTATAGTGAGGGTCACTTCTGACGCCCTGTGGACGACCTACTATGATATTCGTTGCAGGAAAACCTGACCTGTCCTACGTTGTCTTTGGGCCAAACGAAACCGCATGGGGCGATTTAACGGCAGCGTCTACTATAACCAGGACTGCACGTAACACCCGACTCCATCACTATATCCCACTGGCGACGGAGGCCTTCGAAGCACTCTTTCGAAAGGAGATGAAAGCTCTAGCTGAGCTCCAGAACGATTAACCGTGTGGCACCTCGAATAAGGACTGGTAAAGGATACATAAGAAGAGGAAGAGGAGGACGAGGACGAGAATGAGAAAATAGAAGCGCGGCGAAAGCCCAACCTTGTTCTTGGAAGATGGGAGAAATCCCACTCTTACCTTTTTCCATAATGGCCAATGGCCTTCTTTTTCCATAATGGTTTTGATTCCTTGGGCTTCGGCCCTAAAGGTCGTTCTGGCAGCCCTGCGGGGAGTGTGAGGGATCAAGCTAAGGATCACGAAGGGGAAAGCAAACGAAGTAAGCAAAGGGAGAAAAGCACACGAAGGGACCAAAGGCACTGAGCTTAAGATGCAAAAAGCAAGCTGGGTGACTGAAATCTGGAATGTGATGAGGATGAGGGGAGAAAAATTAAGTAGGAGAGCGCGGAGGAGGAGAGCTAGCTAAGTGAGGTGGAGTTACGTGACAGGGAGTGGGCTCGACTCCCACAACGATCTATTTTGAATCCTCGCCAAGTTAAACCTTTTTACTACTGATCTTGGAGAGTTTCAGTTTCGCTAAATATGTCCTTGTCTTGTCAATATGGGACAGAAGTTTGATGGAGCAGTACTGAGGCTCATATATCGTGTCAGTTACCAGCGTATTGAACGACATATGTTTGACTGTCTAGCAAACAATGGTTAATGTAAGTTGACGATATGAAGTAACCATGCTAATATGCTCTCAGAGGTATCATACAGACTAGTATTCTCCGATGCTGGATGGCCTGGTGAGTGCACAAAATTTTTACATGACTTGGCTTCATTCAATTGTGTTCAACTTGGACCAGCCCCGTCAATCCCTATTCTAATTGCACAGCCGTGTCGAAGTCCTACGCCTTGATGCATCTGATTAATGGTGGAATGTATCCTTGTCCGTCTCAAATCTGTTCAATATTTTTTACCAATGATACATTGCAGGAGACTTCTACGAAGATCGATTGCCTAATCGTATCTATGAGTGAGCTGATAAGGTACCAAAGACTGAAAACGCGCTGATCAACGGGTCCTTAATATCGAACCCAAGGTTAACATGCGCGAGGAGCAAAGATATCGATGAGATTTGGCTTATGAATAGGCCTTCGTGGGGTATAGCTATGCAATAATGACCTCTGGGATGAAACTATGACAGTGATGTGCAAGTCTTCGTCGCTCCTGTCCTCAAAAAGGAGTCTGGACTTTTAATTGAGTGTGTCCGGATTGGTCATGTCGATTGCGTAGTTAAGACCTGTGAGGCCAGCCAAAATACGTTGTAGACAGTGAACGGGATTGCCGGTGTATCTACCATGGACTTGGGTGAGCCAAAGTGTAGACTAGATGCTTACATTTTGAGCCTGTGAAATATGCAAGGTTGGCACGTGATACGGCTTTTCTCTACTTGTCCCATGGTTGATTCACCTCCAATAAGGGAAGAGGGGCATTAACAAATTGTAACAAGCAACAACTGCTGCGTTTGCAGATTCATGTTGTCTGTGGCTTTCAGTAAGCGATTACCACATCACTCATTTCCAATGATCAGGCGAGAGGGCGAATTCAGTGCCGCCACTTTGGTATTTGGAAAAGACGAAGAAAAGCGGAATTAGCGGTCAGGGGTCGTGTTGCTTATGTGATGGATATAAAGCTCACTGCATGGAAAGAAAATCAAGTGAGGCGGAGCAGAGTCGCACATATACGCTTGTGTTTGCGTAGCGGACCCTTGGTTTCTTGACAATTTTTTTTCTTCTTTTTCTTCTTGTTTATTTTGTCTGTAATTTTTGTTTTTCTCTTTTTCTTTTCCAGCTTCCTTTCTAAGTCTGCTTATAAACACCACGTCTCACTAGCCTCGGGCGATCGCCAAGGCCAAGTGGTCTTTCTTTCTCAGCCTTGCAACTAATTGCATCCATCTTTCATCCCCACGTTTTCCATCTAATACCGGACAGGGCCATGGCTGAGGCTCTTGGCACCGCCATTGGCGTCATTGGCTTCGTCGGCCAGCTATTCGACGGCTGTGTCAAGGCCTACGGATACTTCACCACGGCAAGCAACCTGGACTCGGACAGCCAGCGGATGATGTGCAAAGTGCGCATTGAGGAGATGCGGCTGGTGGTCTGGGGCAGGGAATGGGGAGTCGCAGAGGGCAAGTTTGACGAGCATCTGAGCGAGCGGAATCCGCAACTCAAGGTCTTGGCGACACAGATTCTGGAGCAGCTTCATGGCACCGTCACGGACTTTAAGAAGCTGCAGGATCGCTATGGGCTGGTGGACGAGGCGGCGAGTAAGAGCGGTAAGGAGGCGGATGTCTCACCACCGAGGAAAGGATCCAAGGATGAGGGCAAGAAGACGAATGGCTTCAAGACGTCATCGAGTACGCTTGCGCTTTCAAACGAGAGGAGCTGGAGAAAAGAGATTGGGCTGAGGACGAAATGGGTAATAGGAGGTGAGATTTGGTCACAAGTGAGAGAGAGTTCTGGCGGTGATGCTTACAAATGCTTCCCTGCCCCTGAACAGACAAGGACAAGTTTTCCAACCTGTTGAAGGATCTCAAAGGTACGAATGATCACTTACACATGCGTTTTTAATGCAATCACAAACAACTAACACCCAACCCAGACTTCAATGACGGCCTTGAGGCCCTCTTCCCCCCTTCCCAGGTCCAATCCTTTCAGCGTGCATGGACGCATCAGCTCCTTGACCGCGCCCAGCGAGACCTCGCCGAGCTCTCTCTGCTCGAAAATGCATCTTCTGGCATCTATCCCAAGCTCACAAACTCAGCCAACCTCAAGAAACTTCGCATCAACCTTGACAGCAAGCCCCAGGAATCCTTCAAACCTACCTTTGCCCTGAAAATCGGGCGCACCTCACTCAACATCCAGGACCAGGGATCGCCTCGCAGGGTTCAAGCTCACCACGTCACGGCAGGTGATGTACTCATCGAATGGGTCGATTATGACCGTGAAGAGATTGAAGAGCGCGTTGTCCATGTCCGAAGAATGGACGACTTGGCTCGCATGATGCATTCAGCCTCAGAATGTCATCCGGATCTTCACAGCATTGACTGCCTGGGATACACAGACGACGCCGCCAACAACCGCTACGGCCTCGTCTACAAAGCGCCGGCATCTTCTCACTCAACGCTCAAGACGCTCATCTCCAGTCCCGATCTCAAGACGCCGGATCTAGATGACCGCATTCGCCTTGCGCAAACCCTCGCCGTCGCCGTTTGGTCCCTGCACTCGCTCGACTGGCTGCACAAATCCATCTGCTCCTCTAACATTGTCTTTTTCCCCTCTGCATTTTCCACATCCGGACTCTCGCCCACCGCCTCTGCCGCCCTCGTGCCAGACATCTCCCTGCCGTATCTCAGCGGCTTTGGCGCCTCGCGGCCGGAAATCGACACGGCATTGTCCGTTGTCCCGCGTAACCCGTCCATTGAGGACCTTCACCGCCATCCCGCCTCTCTTCGTGGCAGGCCGCACATCAAGCCATTTGACATTTACAGCTTCGGCCTAGTCCTGTTGGAGATTGGCCTCTGGAAAGTCTTACAGACGTATTACAAGGCGCACTACACCGCCGAGCGCTGGCGTGATAAGGTCGTCCTCGCCGTGCTAGTCCCGGGGCTGGGGAGCAAAGTCGGCAAGCGGTACAGAGAAGTAGTAGAGATGTGTCTGCGAGTGGATGAGGACATGTCAAGCAGCGAGGCGGGCGAGTTGATGGAAGAGGTTGTTAATAAGCTGGAAAGTATCCGGGTGTGACGGGGTACGACACGATATGACGACAACCATGATGAATGAATGAGTAGCGATGATGAAAATATAGTAGACTATTGCATATAGAAAGAAATAGTACGAGATGATGCGGAAACAAAGGAGTGGCTGTCAGGCACTCCAAATTGATCATTCAGAACACCAAGTTTATGATGGTAATTAGGTATCTATGATATCCATTTTTAGATGGTAGAAGAATGTAGCGATAGTAGCAGGAATTGTATCCGAATCTATATACTATCGCTAGTAGCAGGTAGTAGATGTTAATTTCTATCATCTAGCTAATACCAGATGGCACATATATAACTCCTGAACTATTGCGAGTAGCAGCAAGTAGACAATGTATGGCTACGAAGCTACTTGCAGCAAACAATACTTCCTTTCTATGCTCTACTTGGGCTCACTGTATGACTACTGTTTACCATTCGACGTATTCAGATAGGTACAGGTATGTCTGAACGCCTCACGGCTCTCAAAAGCCAAGTCTTCTCTGAAAGCTCTCCACCTGCTATGTAATGCGATCCTCCTTTGCAACAATATCCTTCTCTCTCTAACTCAAGAGAAACTAAAGACATGGAAGCAGCCAAATCACATCTGTAGCAGTCGTGAGACTTGATCAAACTTGTTGCCACTAATGAATCTTTTCCAGTTCTGTATATGAACCCTGGGTTGTTAGGTGCCATGTAGGAATAAGTCCTCACGACACCATTACCTATTTATAGGTATTCCGCAAGGCATATCTACATACGTACCTTAGTAGTATGCGCTCTGGTGGCGTGCCAAAATCCATGGGAGGCACCAGATGAGTCCCGTTTGCTGCCTACCAACAGAAATTGGCTGGCTTCACAGGTCTCATCATGCTTGTAGGTACACACACGTACGCAATTGACCTGACAGCTGTCTTGTCAGATTTTGTTCACTTTCGAGCAGTCAATCATTCGCCTGGCCCACCTGACAGCTGCCCTGTCAGATTTTGTTTACTTTCAAACGGCTTAACAGTTCGCCCTTCCCAAACTTGAGTCGTTCTGAATCTCGAGCTCAATTCTTCGCCAAACAACATCATCCTGCCCAGCAAGCCACTACCACGCGCAAGTCCTTCATCCTTCACCACCACTACAACGACTAGGAAGAAGAAAAAAACTCGAGTTGAAGCAAACTGCCAAGTAAGTATCGCAGAGTTTAGTGTGTTGCTCTCATCTCCCAGTGTTGGGAAGTGTCTAACGCATGAAACAGAATGCCAGGAAACTACAACGCCCAGTTCGAGGGCCAGATTGCGAGCTACAGGAGTAACCGGCGCCTGCTAATCGCCCACAATATCGAGTTCAGAGTCACTCGGACTGATTTCGAGACCATCGTTCGAGCTGCTCTCAGGCGACCCAACTCTGTCACCTTCTTCTGGCCACCGTCGGCTGCGATCAGATTTCGAAACAGCCGGACTCGCCACCAGGGCTACGCGATGCTTGGATTCCAAACCAGGCCCGACAGAGAGACAGCTGAGGCAGATCTCCAGGACCTCGTGGTGGGCGGCCGCGCCGTCAGAATCACTCGGTCGTCCAGGGTTGCTGTCAGTCTACCCATCTATGCCTGTCCTATTTCGTACCCTACTAACGCAAACCACAGTTTGCCCCTGGGGGTACCCAAGCAGCAACTCGTACTGCTGCTCGCGCCTCTACCTCTGCTCGCGCTGCTGGCGCTGCTCCCGCTCCTAATGTTCCAGAAGCCCCTGCTCCTAATGTTCTAGCAGCCTTTGCTCTTATCGCTCTCACTACTACCGCTACCGTTTCCACTGCTGCCGCCACCGCCACTGTTGCCGAAGAAACGGACAACGACATAGAGTGGGCGGTGCATAGCGATGATGATGGATCTGACTGGGAGTATGGAAGTCTTCCTGAGATCGAGTACGAGGACTAATGTGTTGATGGGAGAAGCTCAAAGACTATCGTCTACTATTCTTTCATGTATATGTAGGGATGAACGGATCATACGGCTAGAGACTTATGCGAAACAGAGCGAATAAAATGATGTGTGATGGACACTCACTTGACGGTGCTTTGAGAATAAAACTTCTTGATACGAAGAACATTGGGTCGCTGCGCCGGTAGGCAACAAGTTGATTGATGATGTGATCATATTATCGAGTCCATGGACCAGCTCACTGCCCAGAGAAAGAGTCATTCCCCGGTATCAGGTCCAGATCGACAGTCTGCTCGTGGGCCTCGTCAATGACGACGCATACGTATGCCGATAAGTTTTGATCCATGCTCAGCTGGCGAAGGAGAACGCCTCCGGCCATATAGGCCAGCCGAATCTTCTTCTGTTTGTCTTGGCTGATTATGTTGTCGTCACGGATCTGACAGCCGACTTCTTCGCCAAGGACGACCCTTGGTATCGTCCATGGACTGGTAATTGGCGGCGGCCTGGTTGCGTGCAATGGACTCCATTTTGGCTGGTTTGCTTGGTTGTCTGTATCTTTAAAGAAGATTTGCGCGTACGTCGTGCTGAAAGTTGAGAGTGTTGTGGACACTTGAAAGTGGAAACAATACAAACAGCCAGAGCAGTAGATACCAGCACTGAAAGATATAGTAATAGTAGCAGATACTAGAACATAATATGGCTAGTAGCAGATACTAGGATAGAATATTTATAGTAGAAGAAAGTGGTGATAGTATCAGATGCTCAAAGAGCAGGGTAATTGAAGTTATTTTACTAGATACCTGCAATTAAAATGTAAATACAAGTCTTCTCTCCACGTCCAGTTCTGACACTTGAACTTCACGTAGTCGGTGGGGTGCTTCCAGGCCACAAATACACCTGACTGAGTGAAGTAGCATCACGAATGACATGGATGCGGATAGTTACATGTAGTGTTTATCCTTCTTTTCTCTTGTTTTTTTGTATGCTCATCTGTATCCAACAGTAACTTAAAAGTCGTCAATTCAATTCCACCTCACCAACATCCACAAGGGGTCCAGCGCGATTCCACTTCAGGCTTGAATTTCTCTAGCCTCCGTGCCTATTTTTGGCATGGATTCTAAAGCCCGGGGGAATGGCTATACACGCGCTGACTCACGCCGGTCGCAACTGTGAACAATGAGCAAAGAGAGAGTATGGATACGAGTGTAAGCTGCATCTAGTTAAAGGCTGATTCAAGCTCATGTACAGAGGATGAGCCGCAGCACATCCCCCCTGTAATACGAAGCAAGGAAGGCTGACGGGAGTTTTAACGGGTGCATCCCGGTTTCAATCCTGGAGTTTCCAAATACATATCCAGGCAACCTCCCCCCAAACAGCCCTTGGATCCGCCTCTACTCTCCTCATCCTCTTCCCGTCAATTCACCAACAAATGGCCACGATGGCTTCATCATTCCCGTTGATGTCGTTCCCCGAAGAGATTATCGAAAACATATGCCGACAACTGGCCGACTATCCACGATCCCGCTATAGCCCAAAGCATCTGTCTAACCTCTGCCAAGCATCAAAGGCTCTCCATCGCATCGGCACACCTGTGCTCTATTCTTGCTTCGATTCCAGCGAGCGCTTCAAGAAACTTTCCGATTTCCTCCGAACCATTACCCTGCGCCCTGAACTTGGCGCCCTGGTGCAGGATTTATATCTCAACGCCTTTTACTGGACTGAGTTCGACCAGAGTCATACCGAAGCCTTTGAGCGTGCGGCGACAAGGCTGGGCGTAAGTCTCGATGGCTGGATGGAAGACAGCCCGTGGGAAGCCATATCGCAGCTCGTCATCGCCTACACGCCGAATGTAAAGTCCATGGAAGTCATTGCGCGCGAAGTCTACTGTGATGATGGCGTTGGGGCTTTCACGCTGCTTGAGAAAATGGCTGCTCAGGTTCCAAGACAAGTCTCGCTGCCGCATCTGCGTCGACTCTGCGTGGGCCATGACGACTGCCGGCAGATTTCCCTGGGATACTTTGGGGGAATTCTTGAGCTTGCACCCGGCGTGCGGGAGCTCAAGGGCGACCCAATCTATGGCTTCCATTGCAACGAGAAGCTTCGGAATGATCGTATGATTCTCGACAATGTAACCCGCCTATATCTCAAGGGCGGCCAAATATCCAAGAGGCAGCTCGAAAAAATAGTCTCGCGCTGCCAAGCCCTGGAGCACTTCAAGTACACATATAACTCCATCTACGCCGGCCTCGAGGAAGAATGCGTGACTCCAAGAGAGCTCATCAATGTGCTGAGGGAGCATCACCACAACGACACTCTTCGCTCCGTCTATATTGATCTGGGATGGCGACAAAGGACGGCCGCCGAGCATTTGTCCTTTACTGGCCTTTGTGGTGATGGTGACCAGATCTTGTCTCTCAAAGATTTCTCGCGACTCGAGAATTTCCACGTCGACGGCAGTTCAGTCTTGTTTCCAGCCGTCCAGACGCCAGGCTACCGCACCGACATTCTGATCAACATGTTACCCGGTTCTATACGTCGTTTTCAACTCATTAATACGTAAGGAGAATCTGTCGCAAATATGATGACTTTGGCAACGTCGCTTACTGACTTCCCGTTCCTCGAAGAGGTAGTTTTGACGGGGAATAGCGCAGACGGGCCACTGGGCGAGGTGGAGGTGAAGTTGGATGAATCGGAGATGGGCCTGCTGCGCAAAGTTTTGGATGATAATGGGATACGACTCCAAGATGCGTGGAGCGACGATGAGTCGGATGAACTATGAGATGTCGGCTTGTGAGGCAGTGGAGTTGCTCGGTAATGCTGGGTAGAGACGCGTAGATACACATCATGTTTAATACGAGTAGTTAAGAGGTAGTTTATGACACGAATGTATTCCATGTATCGGGGTTATAGACTTGACTCTGCTACCTAACCCCTAACCGCAGCTCATAATGACGCCTTGCGCTCATCACGTCGACTCCAGGTGGCCCGTCCACCAGAGATGGCGAGTTGAGGTTTCCCCCATCCACTGATTGAGCGTAATGACGACCCCGGTTGCACCAAATCACTCTTTATCGTCGGAGGTCTTGGGACTGGCTGGATTACCGTCCGCGGGGGCCTCCTGCTCTTGATTGCCCGGCTGGTTGAGCTGCTCCCACAGCGTGAGAGGCTCTGCACGGTTGCCCAATTGTTCTCGTGTAAAAGGGATGTGCAGAGTCTCAACAAAATTGCCCGACTCGTCAACAAAATCAACTGGCGCCAATGGATCCTTCTGCCACTCCTTCTTCTCTACCATGTCTTTGGTGACTTGACGGCCGAATGATTGCCACTCGGTAAAGCGGTCGTAATCACCCCATCCAAGGCCAACGTTAGGCGGTCGTTCATATTGCAAGACATGGCCGGTCGATGTGGCCGAACGACGCTCGGAAAATTCGAGGTTGGGGTTGGGGGGTGCGAAAGAGGGCGACTGGGCCATCGTCGCAGGATCCGATGCATTTTCACCAACCAGCCGACCAGGACGCCAGCTGTCCGTCATGACTTCGCTGACAAACTTGTTGCCGCGCTCGAGGTAGTGATCCGTATCTGCGGCTGGATCATCAAGTGAGGTGACATCCGTCGCGCGATCAACAGGTCGGTTGTCATGGTCGTTCTTGTAGGCGTCGGGAGGGGGGGTTGGAGCGTACTACACTTCCCAGCCTTGGGCCTCCCGAGTAGCAACCTCTTCCCGGGGAACGATGACATAGTCTACTCCTACTCGCTCCCCGTCTTCCATGACGTAGCAGGTTGGTTTCTCGGGCTGGCCGGGACGACTTTTTCTCATCAAGGTGATGTACTCGGTATCGAGTCTGTCCCCGGTGTATTTGACATACCGCGGGTCGACATATTGGGTGGGCACTATCTTGGATTTGTCGGCAGAAAGTCGCATGCCTGGCATGCCAAGTAACTCCCAGTACGCCGATCGTCTTTCAACGTCGGCGAGCACCTTGGCCATGTTGGCTCCGGGATTCTCAGCGTCATCCTTCCACTCCTCGGGCCATGCACCGTCGACTAGAATCGGCTTCGCGGAATCATCTGGGGCTGGGGCCTTGGTCTTGTCGGAAGACATGCTGTTTTTTCAGAACGTTAGCTTCCAATATAGACTCACTGAGGCTGAGTCTCAGCTGGCTTTGGGATGGAACGTACGTGGCCAGTCTCTATGTCTTGCCTGGCTTTGTGCAATGTTGGGCGTTTGCGTTTGTGATGGTGGAGTGTGCAAGTTTGCAGATCTGAGCTACAGGCGTGGACAGCGTTAAATACCTGCGCATGCTGGGTACCCTCATTGACCCACCTCTCATCTCACTTTCAGCTCACTTATTGTTTACTTGAAAAGGCGTTTGTCGGTTTCTTTCCTTTTCTTTCCATGGGGTCCTTTGGGTTTGGTCGAGCTTCAGAATCTGCGAAATCTCGTGCCCTAATCGAGGAGAGATGAAGCGAGACGTGGGTAAATACTTGGGCGGCCTTCTTGTGTCATATGCCAGAAACTACAGTACACGCAGTAGAAGAAGCTACTATTTCTTATAACAAGAAACTGGGCGGATTAGATATAGAGAGTGAAGATGGCGATGAAGACGGTGATGAGTATTGCATATGGATACATCTTTACGCGGTGACCATGACCATTTACTACAAGATGATAATTTTCTTAATCCAGTCGGTTTATTTGACTACATGAAGGGAAAAAAAAGGGGGGGGATGTTCAACAGAATCATCACCTTGAACTTGTAACAGTTATTGGGAATCGATCGGCATTGTTCGTAGATTTGTGATTGATAACGACCTCGAGAATGCGGCAGTAATCGTTAGGATCTTACTTTTTCCATGATGAATAGGACAGATCAGAGCCACAATCTAGTTTTGGCTCACTGGTGTCAGAAACTGCAGGCTTGGCAGCGAGGGCCTGGCACTGCCAACCAGATGGCTGAGGCAAAAGTGAACTGGCAACCAAACAAACGGAATCTTCTCTGACCCATTGGCGAATTCACTTGACAGCTGCCCTTTTCTAAATTTCCACTCTCCCAAATTTCGAGCAAAACTCTTCCACAAAACAACATCACTCTGCCCAACAAGCTGCAACCGCAAACGTCAACAAGTCCAACATCTCCCCTACAAACCTCTTCAAAAGCACACTCAAGTCGAATCACGCTGTCAAACCGACAACAAAGTAAGTACCACAGAGGTCTTTGCCTTGTCTCTCCCTCTCTGAGTTGGACATCTCAACAGTTACTAACCAGTGTGCTAGAATGGCACCCCGCGACGCGCAATTCGAGGCCATCATCGAGCCCTACAGGAGGGAGCAACGTCTCCTCGTCGCTAAGAACATTTTTTTCGAAGCAACCCGAGCCGAGTTCGAGACCGCTGTCCGGACTAAGCTCACCATGGGTGATGCCGTCAGCTTTGTCTGGCCTCGTCCGACTGACTGGAGGTTTAGACGCAATACGAAGCGTCATCGGGGCTATACGTTTCTCGTGTTCAACACCAGAGCGGATGCCCAGCGGGCTGTCAGAGAACTCCGGCCATTCGACTTCCGCGGCCGTCGGGTCACGATTCAAATCGCAAGCAGGGAAGCTGTCAGTCTACGCATCTACTCCTCCCATTTCTAACACTTCTAACGCATATTGTAGTTTGTCTCGGGTTCTCAATCCGCACAAGCGACAACAGCTCCTCCCGCCGCCGCCGCCGCTGCTGCTTCTACCGCTGCTGCTGCTCCTGCTGCTCCTGCTGCTCCTGCTGCCGCGACGAACCGCAACACCTCTGACTCTACCGAAGAGCCTCGCACGTCCTGGTGGTAAGGGCGGGGACCATGACATGGAGGATAGCACAAACAGATGACGGAATAAGAGGAAGAGAAGGAGAAGAGGGGACAAAGGGGGGACCTCCGCGATCCTAAAAAGGGAAGAAGAAGAAAAAAGAAAACAAGAAGAAAAAAAGAAAAGAAGGAAAAAAAGAAGAAGAAAAGAAAAAAAGAACAGCAAAGGAGGAGGAGTCAGGTGGGCGAAAGCCCAATTTTTCATACATAGACGGGCGAAAGCCTACTTTTTCTCTGGTAGATGGGCGAAAGCCAAATCTTACCCTTAGGAAGATGGGAGAAATCCCATTCTTACTTTTTCCATAATGGCCTCTAGCCTTCTCTTTCCATCATGGCCACCGGCCTTATTCTTCCATAATGATTTGAAATCCCTGGGCTTCGGCCCTAAAGGTCGCTCTGGTACTCCTTTGGGGTGTGGGTTCGATTCCCACGGCGATCCAGGTATATCATTCCTTTGGGGTTGCAAACCTACACTCATTTCTCAATGAGCGAAAACACTGGGTTGCTTACCTTACGGCGTCGTGTTTCGATATCCGGTCATCTTCGCCATCGACTTATCTTATCTCTGCGGAAT
The DNA here is from genome assembly GCA_001721665.1 of Trichoderma pleuroti. Classification (NCBI taxonomy): domain Eukaryota; kingdom Fungi; phylum Ascomycota; class Sordariomycetes; order Hypocreales; family Hypocreaceae; genus Trichoderma; species Trichoderma pleuroti. Next base: position 43,028 of record MDJU01000063.1, read on the forward strand.
GGGAGCAGTAGAGGCAATTTCGAGATATTCATTTCTCAATAGAGGTGAGACGGCTTAGCTATTACATAGCTGGGCGATGCTCAAGGTAAGTTGATCACACGGCATCATCATACTAACATGGTCCCCAGGGTTCTATCCGAGCTATTACCTTCTTACAGTACCAAAAGAGCTTCCAGATAGAACATTATATTCGTCTCTCGTGACGTGGCATTTCCGGTTGCCCTCACGACCCCTGTTAACAGCGCCGCAGCTCTTCATTAGCATAGGTTGAGATGAACGACGCGCAAATTCAGCTGATCATCGACATTCTGCCCAAGCTTTTGTGAGAATTTACTACGTAAACTCGATTTCATTCCTCCGGCATGCTGAGATTCCTTTTACCGGTAATGGTTTGGGGGTATTCTTTCTCGACACGGTAAGACCAACAATGACTCCGTCACACCCCAACACATGATGACAGCATCAGTTGACATCGCTACAACTGCAACAGCATCAAGTTCAGGTTGTTTGGACTCGAAGATGTACATTCGACTAACTGCAAGGAACATAACATAGGAGCTACCGACTGCAGCCACATCATACTTACCTAGGTACCTGTGACGAGACACTGCTGACCCAGATGCTTGGCTAGTTTCAGGAATGACTGGAGATTGCCAATGAGATGATATAGTTCCAAGCATAGAGACAGAGGATCCGAGGTACCGCCAAGGCTGCTAAAGGACAGGAAAGTTAGCAGGTTGCGAATGCGAAAGAGTCACAAAAACCAGCAAAGGGCGTCGAGAGGTAAACAGTCTTTTCTAATGTCTGTTACTTTCGCTACTCTCTTCTACTATCGCTAATTTCTCCTAGACTCCTTTCGATTATGTTTGCAGAATTTGTGACATGAGACTCTGAAGAGCCAAAATGGGTAAGCAAATCCTTCAATAAAACCCTTCACCGTGATGGATTCCAATTCTGACAGATCCTAGCGCCACTATTCACGTTTCCAATGCATTTTGACTCTCAGCTGGAGGAAAGCGATGAGTTGATATATGGATGCCGCCCTCTCCGGGGAGCGCTCGATGAGCCGCCAGATACAAGCAAGATCCTCTTCGAGCTAGGCAAGCCCACCGTTTCGACCACTACTATGAGAAGCGGGAAATATTGAATTCAAATAATCTCACAAATCTGGTAAAATCTAGATTACTCTGAGCTTCGGGGCGGAATGGGGTTGGGAGGCTGTGTCCATGTCAATGCCCCATGCTTCAAAAAGTGGACGGCGTTCCATTGCGCAGGCCCGGACAACGATACCACATTCGTTTCAGTCCGTTTTTTCAGTTAGAACAGATCTAGAACAAAATGCTACTGCTTATGGCGCACCATTCAATATAGGCTATTTGCTAGATGACGGGAACTTGGTCATCTTGCTCCACGATCGCTCCACCACCGTGACTCGATGGCATGAAGACTGGTACTAATATGTTTTCTGTTATGCCTTTGTTATCTGAATCCACCCAAACAACGAAGCCATATACCGCATTGAAAGCTGCAAAATGAAAGAAAACATATTGGAATCTGTTTGCAAAGGAAGATGGGAAAGTTGTATGTATCCATGCTGGATAGCAACTACGAGAGCGTGTCTAAACATGAGACTTTACCGCCCATGCAAAGATACCCTGGAGAGACAAAGATGAGGCGAAGATTTGTTCCTTGTAACGTCACAAAGAGGTTAAAGACGGCAGAAATTTTTTGAAGAACCATATAACAGCCAGTGTTCGCCGATGGTCACCCACCCGACCACCTCTCGTTAGCTTGGCCCTGGGAGAGCAGACGGGATCTCGGATTTTGTAATGGATATAGTCGTATGTTCTTGGGTGTTGATCAAGTTCGGGCCATTCAAGTGCCCGAATGTTGAGTCGAGAGAGAGATGTAAGCTCCAGGCCGTGTATCCCCTGTCACGATGCCCCCCAAACAGGCCGACATGGACATAATCGCTGACAGCTATCCACTTATTCAAACCACGATTAACAAGGAACTTTGAGGCTGCTTTAAATACAGGAAGTGGATTAAAAAATGTGTCGGGGAGACAGTGGTGTGTATGACTGGCGTTTATAATCTAGTCTGCCATGAAAGATCTTTAACAACCATGGTCGAATTTTACTCTTGTACTTGGTTATTACTCTCCCAAGTCTTCCTCAGCGTCGAAATTTTATTAGAAAGACATAATGCAGTGGCCCTACATCAACTAATTGATCCATTGCATTCATAACTACGTCTGCTTGAATAAGCTGAGGTCCGTCGGACTTGTCATCATCAGATGCGCTCCCATCATGGTATATTAAAATTTGTCATTCCATTATTATTTACTTCACCCTTTACACCTGAAGCCAAGCCTAGCTATTGTTCCGAATCAAGATCTTATTTTTTAGCGCTCAGATCAAGTCATCACATGTGAATCTGCCGCATCTATCTCCCTGGATCTGTCTCCACCAGCTTATAACGAGTCACAGATTTAAAAGTATCCCTGAACTTCCGAGTCATGGCCCAACGCCTCTGGGGGAAACTTCCGATTCGTTGTGCAGATAGTATCTCTTGTCCTCCAATCATGTCCCATAGTCAGGCCCCTGCTAAACTCCGAGAGAAAACAACACTACGTCCAGACTATTAAAACGCGATTCATATCAGAATACTACAATAGGCACACAAAATTATGCGCTGAAGCAACCCATTCCTTGCTTGGGTTGCATCAGCGTAATCCTCCCCGAGGCTGTATAGAGGGGGGGTCCTTGCACAGAAGTGGGAAAAAGTCCGCAGCTGATGCACCTTTACAACGGGATTCCGGACGACGATGCTCCCCGTGTATCCTTCATACTAATCGCACTTTCTGCTGATGATCGAACAGATTTTTTCTTTCCTTTTTACGAGTGGCAAGGCTGCGTAATAGGGATGAAACCTCGCCTAACCTTTTCGGCGGCCCGAAGAATGTCAACTTGCATAATCATAAACATACAAAGGAGCAGAACAGGGCAAGTTGTTGAGACCGGCCTCGACCCGTGCGGGGTTGCTTTGCTTTTCGAATGTTCAGCTGAGGAGGCATTGTTGAGATGATACAATACTATTCGCAGAGAGAGAAAAGGCAGGGGGTTAGGGGCTTATGCTGTGCCTGATTCTTGCCAGGGCATGAACCAAAACACTCCTATACATCACGTAACGCCCTGCCTAGATCAAATGGATATAAATACCGTCAGTAGTTCCTCTCTCCTCGAAACGTGTCCGGACAACTCAAGGGTTAAAAAACAACTCTCAAGATGTCCAACCTTGTCATAGCCCAGGGCATCATCGTCCTGATTGGTGTCCTGATTTACTCCCTCTTCTTCCGCAAAAAACAAGATGGTCTCCTACCTTTGCCCCCCGGCCCAAAACCTGTTCCCATTCTCGGCAATGTCAGAGATGGACCACCTGAAGGAATGCCACACTTCCTTCACTGGCTTACGTTCAAAGACAAATACGGCCCCATCAGCTCCATCACCGTCCTGGGCCAGACAGTAGTTTTCCTTCATGATAAAGATGCCGCCGTTGAGCTTCTCGAAAAGAAGACGTCGTTGAAGACTTCTGGACGACCGAGCTTTATATTTTCGCAAATGTCTGGCTGTGGCAAACAGATGCCCTTTCTGCAATACGACGACGAACTCCGCCTGTACCGCAAACTTGTCCACCAGCAATTCGGTACAAAGCTTCTCGCCTCTCAGCATTCCCATGTCCAGGATGTCGAGGTAAAGCGTTTTCTCTTGCGAGTGTTAAACGAGCTGGCGATTTATTCAACCACATCAGAGCGTATGGCGAACTCTCTCATGCCAAATCCCGCAACATTAATGAATCTCCAGCTAACAACATGTCAATATAGAGAGGCAGCTGCCATCATATTAAAGGTCACATACGGGTACTCAGTAGAGCTATACAAGCCGGATCCTCTGGTGAAGCTCATTGAACAAGTCACAACAGAAACGTCAGAAGCTTTGACTCCTCTTCGATGGGCCGTCGATACCTTCCCTGCTCTCCAGCGCGTCCCCGATTGGTTTCCAGGCACAGGCTTCAAGCGGATTGCTCGTCGATACAAGGTCAACGCTGAAGCCGCTGCTTCGATCCCTCTCGACTTTGTCAAGCAACAGATGGCCATGGGCACGCACCAGGAATCCTTCTGCTCCAAGCTCATCGACACCTACAAGAACGGCGACAAAGAGCCAGGCCAAAACATTGAAGAGGCCATCAAATGGACTTCGGCCGTCTTGTTTTCCGGTGGAGCGGACACCACAGTCGCGACCATCATGGCGTTTGTCTTGGCCATGATCCTGCATCCCGAGGTCCAGCAAAAAGGCCAAGAGGAACTTGACAGAGTGGTCGGCCCCCATCGTCTGCCTACCAAAGACGACCAAGAAAACCTCCCGTACATCAACGCCATCGTCAAGGAATCCCTCCGCTATTACCCCGTTGCGCCTCTGGCGGCGCCTCACAGGGTCACTGAGGAAATCGTCTACCGAGGCTATCGCCTTCCAAAGGACACATACATAATGCCCACCACGTGGTGGTACCTGCACGATCCCAAAGTATACCCAGAGCCCGACAAGTTCATTCCTGAGCGCTTCCTGGAGCCTCGAAACGAGCCAGATCCCGATGCTGTGTTTGGACATGGTCGTCGGGTGTGCGCCGGCCGCTATGTCGCACAAGAGAGTCTCTACCTCACCATCTCGCAGACGTTGGCTACCTTTAACATTGGCAAGGCGATGAAGGATGGGAAGCCAGTTGAGGTCGAATGCAAGCATACAACGGGCATAGTAGACCACCCGGAGGAATTCCCATATAGCATTGTTCCCAGGAGCGAAAAGCATGCGGAAATGATTCGCAGAGTAGAGGTGGACCACCCATGGGAAGGAAGCAGCACCGACGCCATTCGAGGGAATGCCACATTTGACAAGTTCAAGGCGATTTGCGAGGCTGAAAGTTGAAGCTCCTAAACTGTGATGAGGAAACTTGGCGGAATGGCTGTTTATGAACTGTATGCAGTTACCTAGATTGATCCTACTTAACCTCGGCAAATGACCAATGCAGTATTCGATTCAGTGCTGTCATGATTTAATATGTTGTTTATACAAGTGGAATGCACCGAAAGCTAACCAATAGGCGGAGAGCTGTGTCGCGTCACAGTTCCATGCACACGATAAGAATTGGCGTGCAAAGAGTTCATTGAGGGTTCGTGCTTTTTCTCTCTCTCTCTCTCTCTTCTCTTTCGTATCCTAGCATCCTTCTCCCTCCGTGACTCCCGAGATTGATAAAAATTTTTCCTCTCTATGTAGTATGTGCAAAACTTGCAACTCGTAAAGACCATACTTTGTCATGTAAACTCATACCCAGCAAATCCACTTCCCGTTGTTCCCGGTCGACCAAAAAAATGGAAGAAAAAAATAAACTCCAAGAGGTTGTGGCACAGTTCCAGATCTTGGAGCCACAGTGCTCACATGCCAGTGAATCCAAACATGCGGTTTTGTCCGTGATGTATTTTTACTCGGGTGTTTGTTTTTAGTAAACCTTCTTCTTCTCGTCGATGCTGAACTGGCCGGGGCCGCTGTTGACCAGGAGCAGCAGACCACCGACAATGGACAGAATCTGGAAGAAATCGTACTTGGCAAAGTCCTTGTGCGGGTGGTGCTCGTGAAGCTGTGTAAAGAATTTGGTTAGTCAAGGGGAATGGAGAAGAGAGGTAGCAAAGGCACTTACAGTCCAAAAGTTGTTCACCAACAGGTTGAAACCGCTCAGGATGACGACAAGCAGCGTAGCGCTGTACTTGGCCTTGAAGCCCACGACAACCATGACACAGGCGCCGGCGCCAAGAACGCAGACGATGACGCGCCAGAAGGACCACTTGCCGCTGAAGACGAAGCCAATGAAGAGAAAGATCAAGAGCACACGACCAGCCAACTGGAAGTACATCTTCTTGTCCTTCTCATCCAGGGTGGGGAGACCGGCAAAAGCCTTGGTCTTGCGAACCCACGAGTCGGACAGGACCATGAGCAGACCACCAATGACGGACAGGTTTCGCAGGAAGAAGTTGAGGTCGAAGATGAGACCGTAGCCGAAAGCCTGGATGACGACGACGGACATGAGACCGGCAACAGCGTAGTCAGAGTACTTCCTGGCAATGACGAGGGTGGAGCAGGAAACCATGGCGATGACGTTGAAGAGGAGGAAGAGGTGGTTGAGTCCGGTGGGAACTGGTCAAGATGTTAGCTCACAATGCCCGGCAAGAAAAGAACGCTGCAAGGCAGGCATTGCGCCGAGGTCATTGCTTACTGTGGCGGTAGTCGTGGAGATAGAGCAGCTGGTCGCTCCATTGGGTGATGATACGGAGCGCATCCTCGAGGAAGGTGACGACGATCAAGAATCGTCCAATGGCGGGAAGGTATCTGAGCGATGCGCCGCACATGTTAGCCGCCAAATCCAGACCTACACGACTCGAGCAAGCCTGGAAGCTCGCCGCGTGGCACTTACGGCTTGACGGGCTCGCTGATGGAGTCTAGAGCATCCTCGACCTTGCTGGTGTATGGCCGGAGCTGGTCGAGGACGCTGCCTCCGTTGGACTCGTCAGAAACACCAACTCCGACGCTGCCACCAGCATACGGACTGGGGCCGCCAATGCCGTAGCCTGAGGGACCGCGATGCGACATTTCGAGCTTTTGTGTTGATTCCCCGTGTTCTTTTCCCCGATCCGATTCCTATTCGCGTGCGTGTCCGCCTTGGGCTGTCGTCGGTGCTTCTCGAAGCTCCGTGGGTGAAGCGGCTCGGACGACGGAGCTTTCCGATGGTGATGGGTTGCGATGCGATGTGATGCGATACGGTGCGCTACGAGACGACGAGCGGCAATGGCAAGATGCAAGCGGCCAGCAAAGGACAGCGACGGCGCCCAGTCTCACAGGCAGGGTCTGACACGGTCGGATTGAGTGGGAGAAGCGCAACTGTGCGACGAGAATCACGGCGGGAGGAGGGGCGAGGGAAGAAATTCCCAAAAGGTCGTGACCTCGAGAGCTCGGATTCTTACATACCACTGTGTCCTTTCCAAATCCCGTGATGGTGCAGGCTCCAAGGTGTCCACTTTTTGCCTGTGGCAAGCCAGCGGCCGGTGGAGTCGGCGTCGAGTTTGATCATGATCCCCCCAGCTTTGCGCAGGTACCTGCCGCTTCCCCTCCAGCGACTTGGGCGGGCGGTGCAAAGGCTAGCGACGGGGCGTGTAGCTTTGTCCAGGGATGCAGGTAGCGAGGCAAAAGCAAAGCCCCCTTCTGGCGCCAACTCTGTGACAATGGCTGTGGACTGGCGCGACAGGAGCACAAGTACACTGCTGGTACAGGCGCTGCGTGGCGGCGGCAGTCGGGTACCTGCTCGGTACGGCTTAAAACCGACGAGCCTGTCCGTGAGTGCATCTGATCCATCCCTCTAACACAGTCCTCACACAGGTACCTGCTCCGTACAGCCCGCCCTTACATGTGGCTCCGACTGCACCGACAAGGTAGGTCGGTAACTAGAGCGCATGCCTTGGTTGCTTAGTAGGAGGGAATAGCAGCTGGAACCTCCCTAATTAGGGCCCGTGGCAAGGCTTGAAAGGGCCCCAGTACGAGTACTAGTAAGCCCATAGCCGCAGAGCTCGAAGCATCCATGGATGATGCGTGGAAAAGCTACGCACGCCATTACGGGCTGCCACGGCAAGCGGGGTGGGCAGCAGCGCCAAAAATAAACTACCTAATTCAAGGTTACTAGCCATGGCGGCAGAGCATCCATGATTTCTTGGCAGTTGAGTGCTTGCAGCGGCCGTTTTGCCGTTTTGCTTACTGTAGGCTCGTTCATATTGCTTGATCGATGTGAAATGCCGTCAGTCAGAATGCTACTACTACTAGGTAGGTACCTACATGTACCGTGTGCTACCTATTAGTGGGGGTCGAGTGAGGTACGAGGTATCATGTACGAGATATGAGGTACTTTGGGTGCCATGAATGTGAATGTGAATGCCCAACGGCAAACAATCGAATCAACAATCACCCATTGAATCCATTCTTATTGAGGCGCTATTGACCAAGTACCTTGGGTACGTGTAGGTTTGCAGGGCAGAACAGCCCTACCAACTACCTAGTACCTCAGGTACTAAACTCACGCTTTGCGCTTCTCAACACGGACCAGATCCGATCCGGAAGATTAAGGGAAGAAGGACAAAAGCCCCCAACGGCATCTCCCCTTCCGATATCTGACTCGCAGGTCCTGATACTATTTTCTAGCCTCTTCCAGGCCATCGCCAGCATCGGATAGTTGAGGTGAAAAGTACCTCGTCGTCACAAGTGCTCACCTGCCTAAACAATCGCCCCTCGTGCAATGGGCGGCCCCAAATGGACCGTCACAGTCCCCTCTTTTACAGAGATTTCAGAGGCCGTCGTCGCCCTGCATGATGATGCGCGCAGCGGAACATGGGAACTTTTATTCGGTGGCCTGAACTGAGCAGGTCGTAAAGGTCTTGGTACAGGACACCTATCGTCAAAGTAAAGTACCCTGAACAAAGGCGCCACTGCGGTCCGAGACATGTGCATGCTTAAACACCATAAATGGTGGGCCAAGCATACGGTATGTATTGTTCGTACTATCAATTGACGTTATGGAGTAGGTAAGCGTAAACCATCTACCGAGGTCATCTTGCACTATCTCGTAAGAGTCAGAAAATGCGTCACGGCTGATTACGTGGGATTGGCCATTTGTGGCTGTGACGGATGATGGGCAATGCAATTGCTGCTTTATTTATCCGTGCTATTTCGCATTGCTTGCAATACTATTTGGCATCTATTCCAACATCAACATGACCAGCCTTGAGGGCGCGTAACGACGCACAAGATCACATACCACGTGTCTACTTACATATCCAAGCGCTTAGCATCTCCTCTCATACCATCTCTCCCAGATTACAGCGTACTACTCGTATACCGTCAAATTCCTCCCTCTCTCCTCATACGGTCAAGATTCTCAATGCCCCCGTATCATCATACTCAACCCTCCCTTCGTTGACAGCCCTTCGCATCTCCTCCCTCAACTACCGTGCGTTCATCTGTTGTCGGGTCCCATTCCCAGCCTTCGCGCATCCACATCCACCGCAAGCAGGCTCGCAGCTCCTTGTCGGCCGGTTTCACCCTCATCCACTCTGGTTGAAATTCACCTTCGCGGCCTTTTCCGTTCCAATCCTGGGCGCGGCCCAGCAATTCGTCGCGACAAAATATGCGCCAGCTGTCAATGGCATACTTGCCCTGAGTCATATGGCCAATTTCCCACGCCTCAAGATCCTGATCACTGCCAGTTGATAGCATATGCGACATTTCTGAATCCTCCGAGTCTCCGCTGCTGAGATCTCTTGGTATAGGGCCAATGTCCCGTTTATCATAGTTCTTCACTCGGTATCGCACATCAGACTTTGGTGGCTGGTGTACAAAGGCCGTTGCGTACCTCAGGATATACGCAAGCCGTACATTGGATAGTCCTAGGTGACGTATCATGTCAAGGAGCTCATCCTTGATTGATGGATCTAACAGCTGTAATGGCGTAGGGAAGCGTTCTTTCACCCGACGAAATGCAGGTAAAGCCACCTGCCCGCTCGTCTTTATGAGAAACGTAATGGCAATAAGCAGCCAAAACGGATCATGAGCCAGATCCTCTTGGATGATGCCAAACGAGGGCGAGTCGAGAGGAGGAAACGGGATGCAAGAAATGGTCCCTGCCGGTGGCCGCTTCTTCTTCGGAGACTCCTTCTTTGGTGACGGTTTCTCCAAAAAGTAGGGAGATTTTGTTGAGCGTTTGCTATGCAGCGCCTCCTTCTTGTTCTCCAGTTTACAAAGAGAGCTGCATGGCGTTGCGTTGTTGAGGCGAGAGCTCTCAAGTGACGATAATACCTTCAAAGGCTGTGTATCCAAGGTCGATGTAACAGCAAGGAGAGCGGTACCAGTGCCCCGATGAATGGCCCGATCATATACCCGTATTTGATTGCATTGACGATAGCCAGATACAGACACAAAAGGGTCAGAGAGATTGCCTTGCTTGTCGTTTATTTTGCTCGTCTGGTCCAAAAATTCATCAGACCAGTAATAAGACGTCGATCCTCGGCGCTGCCTCTTGGCGCGTGATTGAGCCCGTGAGGATGCGCTTTTCCGAGCCGATTGCGTTGCGGGCAGCGAGGGCGGCAGAATCTCAACCTCTCTCTCTAGATCTTTAGCGAGTGCAATCAGACGATCGGTTTCTGCCCAAGGCTCGATGGATGGCGATGCACCATCGTATCCATCGAATATTTCCCAGACGAAGTTGAGAATGTCATTGCCGTCGAGGCTTTCGGGATGGCGATTCTGAACGCATCGAATTGACCGTGCACAGTCGATCAGATAATGCCAGTCCTCAGCCCCGCCAGTGAGGCTCTGGTCGAAGAGACATTGCACTTCATCGTTTGGCGCATTCCCAGACTCCAAGACTTCAGAAAGAAACGATGACGAGTCTTCCCAAACATCGAATACAGACAAGATGCTCTGGCCGAACGAGGTTGGCATGGTGTCGAAATTCACGGCGCGCAGTTGGGCACGCACGGCTTCGATGTGTCGATGTCTAGCAAGAGGCTTGGCAGTCGTGAATGAAGAATTGTTCCATGATGAGGTCGCGTGGGCTGATTAAAATAGATGAAGAAAAAGAGAGAGAAAAACGGCAACCAAAAATGTTCCGGAGTGCCCAGCAGAGAAGTATGCTGAATAAACAGTTGCTTAGTGTGTTGTTTTCGAAATGATCGTTAACGTCTTAACACTTCCGCACTTGGATCAAAAGCAACACACGACTTTGAGGAGGAATAGAAACCCGACTAGTGAATCGGCATGACTGTTTCCTCTCTATTCTCTTTTCGTCATCGATTTTTTAGTTCTCTTTCTCTATTCTTTTTCTTTCGATTTCTGTTCCAGTTGTGATCTATTTCCAGTGCTTCCTGTTATCTGCCGTCAACTTTGAAGATCAATACTCATTCACCAGTACAAACGAGAGACAACCAGACCAATTGCGGCCTCTCCAGCGAATCAAAAATACACAGAGCAAATGGCTAAATGCAGCTCCGCAGAATCGCCGATAAGCCGCGGATATTATCTAAGTGCTATAGTATTCACAGTGTTTCTGGTCGGCGGTGAAAGCCGAGACCGTTCGTGGGGTGCATGGCCAAACCGGCCCCTGAATGGCTGTCGCCTGACTCATCAAAAGCCCCCCACCGTGAATCACTGCAGCAAAGGTGGCGCGTGATGCAATTCTGCGTTGCGCGTGTTTTTCCGATGGGACCGTGTTGGCGGTTGGCAGTTGCCAGGTCGGCATGGTCTGATGTATCAATTCACTGCAGAATTCCATCAATGCTCTCTTCCGGGGCACTGTACCTCTGGACCTGCGATAAAGCACTGAGCATTAGAGGTACTTGCTCGTATTGTTTGCGCGGTGCTGGAGCTCACGTGAGCGGTGGCCGAAATGGAACATTTCCATGTTGATCGAGGTACAAAGTCTCTTTTCCAAGGTACTTGACAGCTAATCAGTACTGTATACAAACAAAACTCTCCAATCTCTCTCGTTAGTGATGTGTATTGCCTGTAGTAAAACTTCAATTGCAGATCCCAGCGCTCCGGCGCTTGTGATACTTAACACGCTGCATTAGCACACCTCGAAACTGCTCGTTATCCTCACCGAGCACAACCGACAAGGGAACGTGTCTTGACGGAAGCGCCAATTGCAAGCAGAAAAAATACGGCAAAGTGGAGGAGCTCCAGAAGCAGCGCTAGCAGCCACTGGGCACTTACCGCACCACGAAAAGGTACGTACCCGGCGCCGGATGTCCTATTGCCCAGTATTTCAGGCGAAAAACGCGAGTCACGTGGGCGTGGCCTATCAGACCCACCGCAATCGCCCATTCTCTCTGGCCGTCTTGCGTCTTGTGCCTCCACCCCGGAACCTCTTGTTTCCATTCCATCTTTCGCATTCCCTCTCCGGCGCCACGTCCGACCCTTCTCGAGTCTGAAGCATCACCACCACAACCTCAATCATCCAAGAGATGAGTAGTCGCGGCGGGAAACTTGCCCCCGAAGTCAATCGGTGAGTTTTTTCTGCCTTCTTGCGAGTCTTGGCGTCGCCGCGAGGCTGCAACGGCGTGCCGTCTCGTTTCTCCGACCACTCGGCCGGCACGTCTTGCTGGATGCTCGGTGAAAAAAAAAAGTGTCAAAAAGAGCCTTTGCTAACTCGTGCCTCATAGCGCTCTGTTCGTAAAGAACCTGAGGTACGCCTCCGTCGATAAGCAAACGCCGAATCCAGACGAGAAATACATTTGACGCTGACCTGTCGTAGCTACAACGTTACTCCTGAGGATCTCTTCGACCTCTTTGGAAAGTTCGGACCTATTCGGTATGTCCAAATCCACGCGCGGCTGATGCTGCCGGCCTGTCGCCGTTCTCCTCCTCTATACACGCTGTTTTTAACACCTCTGCAGCCAGGTTCGACAGGGCATTGCCGGCAACACCAAGGGTACAGCTTTTGTGGTTTACGAAGATGTCATGGATGCGAAGTCAGCCTGCGACAAATTGAACGGTTTCAACTTTCAGAACCGCTATCTCGTTGGTACGTGACGACGTGTCCATTTTCTTTTCTTTCTTTCTTCTTTCTTCTCCTTCTCTTCTCTCTGCCAACAAACGCCCTGCTGACACGCGATGCAGTACTATATCATCAGCCCGATAAGATGGTAAAATCTAAAGAGGACCTCGACGCCCGCCGGGAATCTTTAGCGCAGCTCAAGAAGCAGCACGGCATAGATTGACAATCCGACCGGTCTGTAGGCACCCTGCAGAAGAAGACCCCTTCTTCGTCTGCGGGCCGGTCTTCCTCATCCTCCTCGTCCTCGTCCACTTCGTCAGAGATTAAGACAATCCTGCGAAAAGAGAGGTCGCCAGCCAAGGCCACTCTAAGCAGTGGGCACACTGCCACCCGAGCCGTCCGATTTGCAGAAGGACTACGCGCAGCTCTGCCGTCCTTTGCCTAACAACAGAGCATTGGACGCCGTGCCCACAGAGTGCATTCTTATTCTAAACTATTAGCTCTTTTCTTTCTTCTTCACGCCTTGGCTGGCACATTAGCTTTCTTTGTTACCTTAATGTCAGTATTTACCGGATCAGTCACCCCTCAGGAAAGAAACAAATCACGAATGCGAGTCTTTTATCAACGGAAAGGGGAGGAGAGGAGAGGGTACAGATTGGGGGGGGAGCTGGGAAAATCAAAGGGTGTTTATTCGGCAAGTGACGACATGGCAAGTCACAAATGAACTGCTTTATTCGGAATTTGGGCGGAGCCAACTTTGCGGCCATGTTTACTAGCGAATCTCCTGCCTCCCGAGGCCTTAACCAGAGAAATCAACAGCATGTCTCAACGACGCAAACGCATTTGCACCCTTGGTCGAATCAACTGAAGCAAGGCGTGGGGGGTTTTGTTTTTTCATTTGAGTGAGCCCGTCTCAATATTTTACGCGATTTGCTGCAGACTTTTCTTTGTCTGGCAGCTGACAAGGACGACTGTCGTTGTGGTGGAGGTTTTATGGCTTTTCACCGTGGCGCGTTGCACTGCGGTTAAATGACGTATGATACATGACGTAGAACCGAAGGAATCAACTTTGACGTCGCGACAATTGCTTTTGCCCAAGGGACGTGCCTGCTAGTAGACGTGTATTTTCAGCCTCCAAAGCGTTGGCACCTGTTTGTGAAACCACAACAAATGACCAAAGACCCGTTGACATGTGCCTTTCTTAGACTTAAGATAGACCATGCATCCAGTCTCGAGATGACGGTAGAGAAGTACGACAGTAGCCAGCAACCCAAGTCTGCTTTCCAACATCCCATGTCTCAAATTTAAAGCCACATAATAGGTGGTGAGTGATAATACCACAAACTACCTGAAGAATACAGCCATCGCAGCAGATGCTAGAAAAATGTAGCAGTAGTAGCAGAGACTTGGAAAACGTCCCACCTGATCAACGAGCAGCAAAGCCCTGCTTGCCTGCCTCGGACCAAGGTAGGTAGGCCAAGTATCAAGTCTCATGATAATGGTAACCCAACATAGGACGATTATACTCTTCGTCCGCTTCATGAAGCAGGCAGACGTTGACGGAGACTTTGAATTAGTGCCATCGGATCATCCAGAGTTTACCTGCCTGCCAGCTGAACACGATTGTAGTATGTGGGTGTTGATAACGTTCATTTACCAACACGTGTTGCGTGATGCAGTAAACAGTCCTTCCTCCAAGCGAGTTCATACATGTACTTGCACCACACGATGAAAAACGCCTTGCGGGTTTGCCAGCAAGTCGCGAGACCATTCCAGCGTTCGATTCTACAGATTTCTTGGGATCCAAGTGTCAGTCGCCTCAAAAGCTCCTCCTAGGCCGCAGACTCGGTCTCCCCTGCGAGGGCGGTGTTTTCTGGAATCGCAGCTTGTATGGACTGTCCATGGCTCGACGAGAAGCCAAGATGGAGACTGGGCCGCAGAAACGGCCGGACCTGGTGGGAATCCAGCGGCGGTGCAGCGGTGCGAGAGCGCTGTAGCTCTGCTGCCGTCGAGACCTGGAGCGCGGTGCCGGGGGGTTCTGAAGCAAGCAAAGCAGGCAAAGGTTTAGCGCTAGAGCGCGCTGTAACCGAGACGGACGGCAACTGAGGTTTTGCCGTGGCGCAGCATCTTTTGCGGTCGCCCTTTGCGGCCGGCCGGGTGGAGTCGCGCTTATCCCCCATATTCCTAAACTCGCAACCAACAACGGCCGACGCTTTTTGCACATCCCGGCACCCTTTTCTCAACCCCGTTTGCGAGAAGCCGCCAAAGTCCATGAAAGAAGGCCTGGAGCACAGCTTTTTTTTTCAGGCCTCCCTTTGCGGTCGAGTGTATCGAGATATAGAAACAGCAGGGCTTTTCGATTACGATTACCGGCGCCAAGGGGTCAGTGGCCCGGCCCTGGCCTGGCCGTGGTTCCAGGAATAGCATTCGGATCTGCACAATGGGCCTGGGAACAAGGCTGATGGTGAGTTTTTCGTGAGCGGGAAGCCTGACCTTGTCCAGACTAAAGACTGGAGATGGCATCATGCTGGCGGACAAGATGCGTCATGGCCCATGCTGATTGGTGATTTCCTTGGGTCCCTCTGTCTAAGCGGTATGGAGCAGACGACAAGTCGTGCATAGAAGCCGGCCATGGGCAGCCCAAGAGTGGCTTGTTGTTCAGCTCGCAGAACATGGACGATCCAATGAGCATCCTCAGCCTATCATCGACATCCCAGTCGTTCATCTGCCAGGCCCAGGCATGCCACGACACGTTCGTCCTATAACGCCGTCACACACCGTCCTCCGGCCCGGACCCACATCGCCGGCTGAGACCCGGCCCCCCTTCCCGGAAATCTTCGAGACCAGTCAGAGGCCGTTCCATTGCGCTGGGATTAGGCTTCACTGGTGTTGATGCCTTCACAGCCCCTCCGCAAGGTGTCTTCGTTTCCTCCCTGGCCGTCAGCCGACCGGATTGGTCCTTTGGATGAGGCTCGATATGGGCTCTCTCGCGAGCAGCCTTTCCCCCCCGGGGCGTTGAGCCTCTCGTCCAGTGACATGCCAGGAGAAGACACGGGTACTTTCGCTGCTGGGGAGCTCCTCCCACTGTTCAATGTATTCATGACTCCTTCTGTACTGGCCTACACGTACCAGAGAAAAGGAGAGGCTCGGCCATTCCCCCTTGATGTTGGCTCACGTTGTTGGTTGGGACTCAGGCTCGACTTTCCCCTTGACATGATGTGTTTGTGGTCTTCTATAAAGCTGCTTCCACTTCCACTTCCACTTCCAATCCATCGTTTCATGACATTCAAGTCACAGATCCCAAGAAACTGAAACAACTATACCCTCTCTTCACTACGTGGTCAAATCCAATGTCAGTGCCAGTCGCTCCGTTCAGCAGACTGACCCTCGACGAGATGTCTCCCACCAGCCAATCGGGTCCACACGCTGCCTTACAAGGCGACGTCTATGAGCCAACCATGGAAGACTCGAGCTCTGACCTCGAATCCTATTCAGATTCCGAGGACGACGGTGACGAGCTCTCCATGGTTGTGCAGTCACCGACTAAGCTCGCCTACAACATCAATCATCTCCCAGAAAAGGCGCAAGATGTCGTGCGCGAAATCTTCAGCGAGCCTCCCTCCATTGCGCTGCAGCAGTGTCGTCTCATTGATGATACATATGCTTTTCAGATGACGGAGCTCGTCACACAGTCGATTCGCATACGCGCCAGTGGCGATGGATCGTCCCAGCTCACATGCTCGTGCAGACGCGGAGACGAAGCAGAGCCATGTTCACACTTGCTATGGCTCATGGATCGTCTCACAAAGCAGATGCTCTACGATTATGATCCCAAAACTCCTCTTACCATGACGCGAGACGGTTTCGCCAAAGAGCTCGGTGATCCCTTCACAGCCATCTCAGAGCACCACCTCGATGTTCTGTCCGACGGCCTCCACTGCCAAGTCATTGACCCGGAAGCTCTCTCTGAAGACGACCTGGCTTCATACCGCGTCCAGGAGTCGCGTGAGCTTTTAGCTGCCGTCTATGGAAAGACTCCAGAGGACTTCCGTCCGGACATCTTTGCACGGCCAGTGCTAGGGAAGAAGGTGCTCAAGCGCAACGACCTCGACTGCACCGTCTTTCGCATGCTGCTCGACAACCACCACTTCTTCAACTACTTCCAGTCCGTGTCTCGGCCCAGAGATCCCATCAACGATCCCTTCAGGAAGCTCGCGCAAAGAGTCGACCGCGTGCTCCGCCGCTTCGACGCATACGCCTCTGATCCCGCACCAGCGCCATCCTCCGCAGAGACGCTCCCCAACGTCGCCTGGGCGGCGAAGCACCTCCTCGGCTGCATCAAGCTCGTCAAGTCCATCATCTACACGCGTGACCGGCCCCTCCAGCCCTCGGAAGCCGCGTCTGCCGCCCGCACGCTGGTGCGCATTCTTTCCGCCGTCGTCTCTCGTAATCACGACGTCGTCTCGTCAGGTTCTCCTGCAGAGACACCGCGGACGGAGCGAAACTTGTATCTGCACCTCATTGGGGACAAGGATAGAGGCTTTGTGTTGGCGGAGCTGAATCTGCTTCCCGAGGCGGCGAGTCAGCATTTGCATACCCTGGAGGCTCTCTTGGAGGACGTTGGGATGCACGGCGCCCCGATGACCTTCTCCGACAAGTTTAAGGCGCTGTTGGTGAGATTAAGGGCACCAAAGAGGAGCTCTAGTCTGAAGAGGCAGGGTGATGATGAGGGCAGTTCTTCTCGGGATTCCAAGAGGATGAAGTAATGTGTTGGACTTTATTTATCAGTTCTTTCTCCCCCTTTTTATCTACTTTCTTGTGTCGCACTCTATCGATATATACACATCACGCCGGCCGTGATGTCGTTGTTTTACTATTCTCATCTTCTTTTCTCTCTTCTTCCGTTCAATTTTCGTGTTTACGCTGGGGAGATAGTGTATATGTACAGAGTACGCAGCATGGCATTTCTTGTATACTACCAAGGTAGATTAGCATTCACGCGGTTGTATCTGATTTTCCCTATATGGGTCTCACAAGGCAATGAACAAATACTTCAAGATGAACAACTCGTATAAATCAAATACACTGCTAGTAAACCCATTTCCTCGTGCAAATCCATCACCTCCAACGTTGCATGCCACACTTGGGCCTCAAAATATCGGAAAACCCTCCCGACTCAAACCCCCCACAAGCGCAGACCACCCCTCGGATCACATGGAGAGCTAGGCGTCCCATCAAGTGGCAAAACTAACAGAAATGGTTGTCCTCGAGAAACTTGGCCAGCTCCTCGCGGACCTCGCGCAGGCTCGGTCGGTCATAGTAGTTCTCGTTCCAGTCGCCCCTCTTCATGCCCTCTGCGCGCTCCATGAGCCACGCCTCCGAGTCGGCGATTTCCTTTGCCCACCAGTCGCGCGCCGTCTCCTGGACCTCTTTTGCCGTGGACGCGCCCGTATTCTCAGACTCTCGCAGCACCAGCTTGTCTCTGCGGCGGACGATGAGCCTGCTAAGCCCAGCCTGCCGGCCGCGAGTGCAGCGGTCGATGAGGTCTCGCATGGCGGGCGGCGTGCGAGTGTATCCGGGAAACTCGGCCAGGGGCTCCCATCGGTACGAAAGCCACACCGCCGCTCGCTGGGGGGCGCTTTCGGATTCAAAGATGCACCAGAGGACTCGCCCGAGCATGTACACCTCGCAGGCCTCCTGCTCCTTGGGGGTCAGGCACGCCCACGGCACGTTGTACCCCTTGGATGGCCAGACGTAATCTTCACCCTGGCCCATCTCCTCCCACCCGGGAAGCATGCTCGTCAACATGGCGGCATACTTGTCCACAATGTGCGAGGGGATCTCGTCGTCGACGGCCAAAAGTCGGACATACTCGATGGCGTTGACTTCTGGGGCGGCAAACTCGCACCAAACGCCACGCTGCTCAAAGTCAACCATGACAACGTCCCCGGATTCCGTCAGGACAATGTTGTCAAGCCGGAGGTCCGGATAGAAAATGCTCGACGTCTCACGCAGATGCACCAAGGCAGACGCAAGTTGGACAGACCATTTGGCCTTGTCGGCTAGCGACACTTGGTCATGCACCTGCAAAAAAGGAATCAAGTCACGCAAGCTGCCATGGACGTGAAACTCGAGCGTGAATCCGAGAACGGCCGTCTTGCTGCCAAAGCTGCACTTCTTCGTGATGAGGTGGACCGGCCGTGCCACGATGTTGGGGTGAGCCTTGATGGAGAGGAGCTGTCGTAGTTCATGGTACAGGTATTTGGTGTAGCTGGTCAGGGCCTTGAAAATCCATGTTTTGCCCTCATATTCAATGAGGCAGACACTGTCGTGCAACTGTGACAGATACACGACGTTGTGAATGTCGACCGTCGGGGGCAGGTCCAGGTGCGACCCCCAGAAGCTCTCAAACGATGCCACGGACAGCATCTGACGCTCGAGGTAATACGTTGGAGCGATGCATACCTGGACTTGGCTGACATCCCTGGGAAGGTTGTTGAAGACGATCCTTGAGCCAAAGGGTATGTCTTGATATATCTGGCGCGGATCGTCCAGCGTCGACGTCCAGTACTGGAGCAGCCGGAGCACATGCTGGGTAACGCCAAGCTGTGAGATGCGGGATGCGTCTCTCGTGTAGAAGGCCACGTCCATGTCGAGGACGCTGCGCAGCTCGCGCGAGAGGGTCGCTGGCTCGGGAATGAAGACATCAATGCGGAACGGGGGAATCGATTCCACGAAAAGAGGCACGGCATAAAACTGAGTTCCAAATGCAGTACAGCCATCAATACGCCACAAGGGCCGCGCTGGAGGCTCGAGACTGTCGACGCGGTTCTTGGGGTTCAGTGGGGACTCATCCCACGAGGCTTCTCTCGCAGCGTCGACAGCGGCATTAGCGGCCGACTGCTCCCAGATGCTCTCATCCGAGAAGGCTGCGGTTGGATGGATGACATCGTGAATCGACTGTTGGCTGAGCTCCATGTTGTGCAGATGCTATATGTCTCAACGGACAGGTGCAGCCTCTACCGTCACTAGAGAGGGCAGTGTCTTTATCAGTCAATTGGCACGCGCGAGGAGAAGAGACGGAGAGAGCGGCGGCCACCGACCTAGTACCTCGTCCTCTTGCTCTTCCACGTGCGGGCTCTTGTGCGTGCTGATCAAGCCCGAGCGAGAGGAGGCATTCGACTCGCCGGCTCTGGGCCCAGGCAGCTGCTGTTTGCCGTCACAGGCGGCCCGTTGCAAGGCTAGCGATGGATTCAGCTTCTTCAACCCCTCCCGGCTGGATTGGAGAGACTGGCCGGGCTTCCGACTTGCACAGGACCGGACGACGTCGATTGTGTCACGCCTTTTGGCTGCTCAGTTGCCATGCATGAACTGGGGGGTTCGTGGCCAAGCAGCCCGCTGCATCTGGCTTGATTTGGCTGCGCATTACCTGATGCCTGATCACATGATGCGGCCTCGAGGTACCAAGTACATTTGCATTTGCATTTGCATTTGCATTTGCATTGCATTCCATCTCATCTCATGTCGATAGCAGACGTGGAATTGGCCATCGTCTTGGAAATGCCGAGTTGTGCCTTTGGTTTGCAAAGGCAAAGAGCCGATACAAAACGGCCCATGTGCTAGACTGGAGTTTTTGGCAGCTGGGGCTAGGGGTCATGTTTGTTGCCCAAGCTCCGCAGACACAACGCCCTTGAGCCATCAGTCGTGCAATGCAATGGCTACGTCGGACAGGGACATGCACTTCGGCAATGGGTGGCTATTTCAGGAGCACGGCATGCTGGGAGGCTGGCAGCGGGCTGGGATCCATTTCGTCATTGTGTTGATCGAAAGACGCTTGATCCGTCCCGGTTGCCCTTGTGCTGAGAGGGCAATGCCGCTCCTATATTTACGAACCCATGGATGTCCAAAGCTCACGCAAATAAGCAGCCGCAAGCCAAACTCGGCAAGGCAAATGGCTTGGACGAATCAACCAAGCTGGCTTCCATCGGTTATACCGTACGCTTTGCCGCTACTGGTGCCCGCGAATAGAGCCCACGCGAAAGAGGACAAGCAGCCAGGCGCACATCCCATCAACCAGCCTCTCTCTTTTTCCTTGTTCCCGTTCCCGTTCCCGTACTGGGATCTGTTAATCTTGCTGCCTTGGGTATTAATATCGGCGTCATACATGGCCGCGCGCTTCGTCCACACGCGAAGAGGATGGCTTTTTTCTTCCTTCTCCTATCCTGCAGCAAGTCCTTTGTTTGCTCAAGCCGAGCCGACGTGTAGGATTGAGTGGAGCAGGGAAACTTGGCCCCCAAAGTCATGGCCATCTGTCTCTCTTTTTTCCCCCTCCAGCCGATGGGGGCAGAAAACAGCGGTATTCAGGGTAACGGATGCATGTCTTGCCAAAGTGTCAAAGCAAACCTTGACGGTTTCAACCTATGCAACACTCAACCGTGGGATATTTTGTGGCGTTAAGAATGACTCGGGGGGCCCATGTTATGCGTACTCAGTCATCCTCAGCCGCAGCAAGCGATAATAGCCGTCTTCTGGAGTACGGGAAGCAAGATATTCGGACAGGCCCGTGCTATTGTTGAGCCGGAGGAAAGCTTGACGAAATTAGCCAAAGAGACGCAGCACAAAAGAAGCGGAGCTCAATGCATTATCATTACGCTGCACGGCATGGTCTCTCACGTACGACTATAGCAGCTTGTCAGTGACAATGAATCTCTCAAGCCCCTTCCTTTATATGATAGTCACGTAGCATCAGGCGGCTTGGACTATACAGCAGAACATCTGATGCTGTTCCCTGCCCACTTACACGTCTTTGGCACGCACTCAACGCGATGCGAATGGCAGCAAGGCAGGTGATTATCCAGATCTGAACTGATCGCCAATGTCATGGAGAATAATGCATATCCATCAAGACTTGCATTGACTGATGTCATAACATGTGTCAGACCCATGTTGTCATTAGTTGTGAATGGGCTTGCTGGGGTGAGAGGCCGTGCTGTTAGCAAAGATGCTCTTACACACCCATCCCACAGGCACCACTTGCAAATAGCTCATCCGAAGTTGCCAACCGATCCCTCTCTGGGCCGTCGGGAACAAGATGCAAGCCACTGGGCTGAATCAAAAGTATCGACCTCCTCACCGTGACTTGTTTGAAGGGGCCCATGGTACCTTGCAGCCTGTTCATGATCTGGATAGCATAAGCCACGGCTTGCCCCATCTCTGCTACGCCAACAGCTCAAAGTCCAAGTTGGCACCACTGCATCTCCCTAGCCCCAAACTCACATGTGCTAGTGGTTTTGTGGCGTCCATGCTAAATGCTCACCGGTCGGCGAGGGTTGTTGAACCGCCTTTCGGAATGGAAAGCAGACGCTCAGGGTCTCTGCATATCGTGAGGAGGCCATTTGAGGCGGCCGGCCATATACAGGCAGCTTAGCGGGCTTGGGAAGGTAACTTGTAACACAATGGTCACTCAGTCTTTGGCGGTCTGAACAGTAGTCCCTTTTGTGCAACGACCACGGCACCAGCACCGCGGCTGCTTCGAATCAAGGCCCTAGCCTCCAGTCTCATATGGCGCCAGCTTCCCTCTGGCCTCGGAGTGGACCACGAGAATGTCGAGTCTGGCTGCATATGCACGATGCGCCAAAGGACGGAGACAGTCCGTACCAAGACCAGCCCGCACGGCCTTTTGGTACTACTACTAGGTACCCAGTAAAAGACGGACTGATGCCATGTTGTGTAGCTTTGCGAGAACAGTGGTAGCTGGGCGATGAGATCAGCGTCAAGCCCTCTTGGCGATACGAGGAGAAACCACCGACCAGTCCAAACAGCGGTGTTGATAACGCGCGTATACGAGCAGCAACACGAGTGGTTTTGACAGATGCATTTTCGTAATATGCAGCTCGCTGAGACAATTTCGAAGCCACAGCAGGCCAAAGACTAAGGCATGGAGTTACAAGGTTAGGGCATGATGATGGACTTGGAGGCCATGACGTTGTCTTGCATCGGCCCTGAGCAACTCCACTAGCCCGAACAGTTGCAGCAGCAGCAGCGGGGAAAAGGCAGAAGCAGAAGCAGGAGACAAAGTGCGAGTCGGCGCAAAGAATGCAACACTGAAGCATCTCCGCAGCAGCAGCTGGTCAGAGGCTTCTCAGAGGCTCCCCGGAGGCTGGTTGCAGCTTCATTGCAGCCAGAGGCAGCTTGATGCCTTATAGTTGGCCCAGGCCAATTGGATTTCGTCCCGGTGACGGTGATTGGCCGGCTAGTAAGTAAAGAAGGGCTCGGCCTGGCCTTGGCTAGCATGAACGGGGCAACTCGTCCTGGCTTCCTTCCTAACTAAGACACAGGCAGGTCCAGCCGACTCCAGGCGGAGAAATCACGGCGCAAGGGATTTCAGCTAGGGCCATGGCAGGGCCGCAGTGGAGGCCCTTAGCAGTGGGAACCTGAACGGCCGTCTGGGGACTTGCCCGTACTTGCTAGTAGTCTAGCCCCCGCGGGCGAACCACCGCCATTCCGCACCTTAAGTCAACATCTGACTATCGACATCTACTTCGCATGGCACGGCATGCTCGCCCTCGGGACGGCCAGTGGAGGCGCTGCTCCGTTGTCCGGAGATTTTCGAGCACTGATTCATGAACCCGCGCAGCACGAACCAGCCACAGGCCGTGTGTGCAATTTCAACTCGAGTCCAATTTCGCTGCGAGGGTGGCACAAAAGCCGCCGAGGCGTGGGGGAGACGCAACGAGTGTCTTGTGTGACGAGACGAGACAGCCACGCGAAAACACAATGAACAGCCGCCCACCCTCGACTCGACCTCTCTTCCGATGGGCCGTGTCGCAAGCAAAATCCGCACCGGGCCCGGAGCTCGACCAAGTTGCTTGACCCGTCTAGTACCGCTGCGAGCTGGTCTCTGTCCGTGGCCTTGCCTACTGGACAGGCTCGAGAGGCTTTCATGATGCTCACCCCCCCCCCTTGGCGCAGAACTGCGGCTACCGAGCCGGGATAGATCAAGATTTCCCTGTGGTTGCGTGGATGCATCTGCTTCGTTTCCAAGGCCGTGTGGGTGCAGTTGAATACAGGCCTCGCTCACCGGTTCCCCACTCCTAAGCGGTTCATTCACGAGAGCTTCCTCGTGTGGTAGCACGCACAGCTCTTAGCTCGATGGTTAGTAGGTTCCAGCCCAGCACTGGTCCAATGCACCACATGTGTCTCGTCTGATCTCGGCTCTGGCTTTAGCATCTTGGACGGGCAATTCTACACTGTGCGAAAAAGCTGCCATCCGACTCCCCAGCTCGTCAACCGTCAAGCAGAGTATACTCCCTATCAATCTGAGGAGACAGAACAGACATTAGCCCGGCTTCTGTTGTTGTTCCAGACAGATAGACGGACGGACGGACGGCCTGTGGTTGAATCGCCCTGCTGCTGCGTTTTCCCAGATGCAGGTCGCAGTGCATGTGACCCGCCCGCGTCGAAATGAAAGAGGCGTATAAGCTGCAGTTGACAAAGCTCTTTGTGGTACCATAATAGCCTTGGAAGATAAGACGGCTTCTCATTGGGCTGGGTCGCAGTCCGACTCCAACCTTGCTCTGGCCAGAATCCCCTTCCTGGATCGCACACTGGTCGTCAGCTCCGTTGGGCGCTACGGCTGACTCTTCTCCCGGCCTGAAGACGAGGGCATTGCTTGATGCCCGGGTTGTTTACCGCGCCATATACACCTGGCCCCTTCGTTCCCGTTGGCCAACTTTGTCATGATGGCTCCGGCGCAATGCATCTTGCTGGAGTTTTACACACCGTCGGGACCGTAACTGCGCAATGACATCTCAGCCCATTCATCTCTCGATAGCATGTGCCCGCTATTTCTCAGCAGCTGTATGGAATGCCGGCCCGATCGGACAAGCCCAGGCTCAATCTCTGCTTCAATGATACCATGAGGAGTTAATTGGGCACTGCATCCCCCAACTACCCCCCCCCCCTGGCCGCAGCCGTAATACCCCTCATCAATTCCCATTAAATACACACAACCTGTTTAGCACCGGGATCCATGACTTCTGCTCTCTCACCGAGTCGCTTCTCTCTCTTGGAAAAAAAAACCAGCCATCATTGTCTAGCTTTACATCCAGCCACTTAGACCACAGGCCAGCGCCTATGCACACTTCGGCAACACGCCCCAGATTCTAGCCCCGCGCTACCCATCCCCCCCTGCTTTCACTCGACGGAGGATAACCCCGGGCATCGAGGATACAGCCGGCAGCGCAGCAGCAGCAACACCAGTGTCCCCAGAGCACATTCATCATCGGTCACCAGAGTGGCGGCAGCACGAGACCTCTTGGACAAGTGTAGCCAGGCGGGTGCGCTTCGCAGGTCGGCACCATCATTGGACTGGGCTTGCTTGGCCGCCGGCCCAACGCTAGTCGGACTCCTTACTTACATGCCACCTCAGTCTCTGTCTCTCTTGCTCTTCGGCCATACTGTTCCATACACCAGTCAACGAACCCTCGTCTTGGATATTTGCGGCTCACTGTGTTCCCGCTCCCGCTTCTCCTCGACCGCACAGCGTCCCGCTCCACCTATCGTCTAACACAGCGGAAGCCAAACTCTGGCCCCAGGACTGGTTCCGGTGGCACCATAGCCGTCCACCCCTCCCCGGCGTCGCTCAACCTCGCCCGCTGTCTTGGTGCACAGCTTTGGTGTACCTTGTTGATATTGCCTTGTCTCTGGAGTCTAGCTGATACTTGGCTTTCCACGTGCCGGTACATTGGATCCTGCTCTTGTTACCACGCCGCATCTGTCCAACACACCCCATCTATCTAGGAGCATCATGGTAAGCCGGCTTCCTCACCCCACGGCGGTAGCCTGCATGGTTATATCTGTCGTCGCTTCCCGTCTCCTGTTGTTTGAGTTTCTTTTCATAATGCCTTCACCACTTATGCTGTCTCCTTCCTGTTGATTCCTGCTTATATCCTTCCCCGTACGACATCATTCCGTTTTCCTCTCCATATTTTTCCCCTATTCCAAAAGTGCGGTCAAGTTAATCATCACATAGGCTCCCCGTCGAAAGCGTGTCCGATCACTGGGCACATTTGATGTATCAGTGCCTCCGGTACCTCTAGCTCCTGCCGTGGATACGGAGTTTTCACAATTGCCTCTGAATGATCCGCAACTCTCGGTAGGACAAGCAACGGCAGCCTTCGACAATCCCTATGGTTACTCTGAGCATTCAACTGGATATACATTAGGTTATACATCTGGCTATTCGCCCGATTTACCCCCTGCCTGTCCCTCCAACTCTCCAGCGCATTCACACAAACGCAGACGACTAGAAGGTTTTTACCCGATGCCTTCTGTAGACGAGCCCTCGTCATCTGCCGTTGACTATCAGGAAAAGGCCCCTGTAGCAAGTCTTCACGATGACCAGCAAGGTCATGATGCATCGTCAATTATACCGCGATGGGCACCCGCCATGCCTGATGTTCAATCTCTGAGCTCCCCGTTGACATGCATGGCAGAGACCATGCTTGCCTGCTGTAACTTCCCGTGGCAGCATCCTACCGGTATGCAGGCTCCCCTTTCCCACCGCCTTGCGGCTCCTCTCTAGTACCAAGGCGAGGGCTAATGACTTGGCCCAAAGGATACCAATTTCTTCCCGATCCGGCGGCCGTGGTATATGAGCCTCCGCAGCAGTATACGATGGAAGTGACACCGCCTGTGCCAGCCCAGGCGATTCACTCTGTGCAGCACCTTGTCTCAGACACTGATGGGTTTGCGCAACATGCATCGGTGCAAGGTCAGCACTTGAACTTGGATGCCTTGCCACTCGATGGCTACCCCGTCCTTGGGGAAGCCTCATTGCAGCCTACCTTGCAGGAGCCACTGTCCATTGCAAATGCGGGCGATGATGCTTATCTGATAAACCAGACTAGCCACGAGTACTCTAACCAGCTAGCTTCTTCGGATCTATACAATTATCCAATAGTCACGGCGCCGATGCCGATGCCAATGCCACTCATTGATGAGAATCCCATGGATGCGAATACTTCACTGCTGCCGTATGGTCCAGCCCCCCTTGTACCGCTGGTGCAACCTCCTCTGGTGGTCATTGAGCCCACGTCCCCAGAGACACAAGACTGTTATAATGCTCCTGCAGCGCAGAATGTACCTCAGCCAGCACTGCCTGAAGATGGGAGCAATACAGTCGGCCAGAGGCAAGATACAATTCCCGACAACCTGCAGCCCATCCAACGTAGTGGCAAGCGTGGTCCATTCAGAGACCAAAGTCTTCGAGAGCAAACGGCCCAAACAAGGAAGATGGGCTCGTGCATAAGGTGCAGAATGCAACGCATACGCGTAAGTGACATTTTCTTGATAGCGAGAGGCGACGTACCCCCCCCCCCCCCGCCAATCTCGTGGTACACACTAGCACTCGGCATGGTTTACGTAGGCTAACGCAACACTCTCCTCGCAGTGCGAGTTCAACTCGGATGTTCCAGGCGGCGTCTGCCTGACGTGTAAAAAGGTAGAGAATACAAAGGCGGCAAGGCTACCGTGCCTCCGGTACAAAATCACCGACATGATGCTCTATAAGCCAGGCGCAGTCCCAGGTTACGAGTGGTCCCAAAGATGGAACAAGAACAACTCGGAACCCATCCAGCTTTGGGCTTCACGTGAAGTCAAAGTCATTCAGATATCTGTCTACTTCTCAAACTCGTTTCTCCCACTGCCGGTGCGCAAATTCGTTCCACAGGAGGGAGACAAACTAGAGCGGACATGGGATTACCAAGGCACCAAGAAGTCGGTCGCCATCCCGCCATACGCACTGGTGGACCTGGAAGCCGGCAAATCGGCGTACACCAGATTTATCCGAGACTCCATGACCGACATCTTTAAGAACTTCCTCGGTGACACCGATAGCCTCTTGTACAAGACGTACCTCCAAGCTTGGCACATGTGGAGAGACCCAAACATCCCGACGGAGTCGTTTGAATTACTCAATTGGACGCTTCGGCTGTGGATAGCCGTCCGCTTGTCAACTACGTCGGCGTTTATCGCCGGCAATGAGAGACTAGGCATGTCGACGGATATTCTTGACCAAACCAATCCGAACCCTGGAAAGATTCCACTGCCCCCCGTGCTGGGCGCACAAATGGACATGATATTGATCCAACACATCCAGAGCAAACTTAGACATGAGCTGTTGGACAACCTCCAAAAGGTAATGCTCAAGAGCAAGCCATCTAGCTGGCTGGTGACTTACTTGGTGACTTTTATTCTGCTTCACAATGTCGCACTTATTACCAAGCACGATGCTGCATATGCTCGCAAGCATGGCATGAAGGTGAGTTGCTCCAATGCATACATATATAGGGTAACGGCGATGGCCAGCAGCCATGTTGGGGGCACGGGGCCCCATCCCCTCCTCGTCCCTCCTTGGCACGTAGTACCAATATGCTGACGGGATTGCCCTTGCAGCGCCGGTATGCTCGCGAAGAAAAAGTCCAAGAGTATCATATGGGTGAGACCGGCCCCTCCTCCCGCCGTTGTACACTGACATGTTGGCTGACTTTGGGCATCTCATGGCGTTGACAATACATACAGGAGCAAATATTATCCTGGCCCACTTTCACTACTGTAACAAGGGTATTGTGCCCTTCTCGGACGAGTGTGAGGATCAAGATCTTCGGACGTTAGCGCATCTGGATGAGGAAAAGATCAAGTTTGTTCGTGCGACCAGGGCACACATTCAACGGCACAGTGAGTCCCCGATACCACCACACTCCCCCAGCTAACCGGATTCCTGGACTGGCGCTAATACAGGGGTCCAACCCCTTCTTGCACAGAGCAAGAGTGGGAGGATGTCCGCGCCAAAAAGGCGTACGAAGAGGATTACTTCTTCGTCAGTCAGTTGTTTGAGGAGAAATGGCAGCCAAGAACCTCCGTCTTGTAACATTTTGCTTTTTTGTTTCTTTGTTGTTTTCTTCATCTTGTTGGTTTCTTTTCTCGCCACGAAGCCACCTAGTAATACCCCGAGGTTGTTGAAGCGGTGAAGTGTCGGTACCACGCGATTAGTCTGGGTGAAGGGGGCGGACTGCAGGATGCAGTGCCCTGAGGCGGAGATTGGCTCTGCCAAGTGTCAATCAAGATTTGGCTTGTTCGAGATGGGGTGGTACAGGTATGGTAGCTACCATCCAGGGGCATGCAAACTATGTACCCAAGATGGTAAGTGGTACGCTACATGTTTCGCAGGTCTACACAGTCATGGGTGGCTGGGGGGGTAAGGAGGACACATTGTTTACCGGTATGATATGTTACGTACACGATGGACGCTCAGTATACGAAGCACGAGTAATGGATAAAAGAAGCACGCTGCTAGGCATCAAGTTTGTTGTCTCTTTTCCCCGGCGATGACCGATCAGCCATGGCCCGATTCGTACAGATTAGCGTGCTGGACACAATCATATGCAAAGCAATCATGAAGTCGGCGGCGCATTGAGAGGTCCTATAAAAGCAATAGGCCTCCCACTAGCAGTCTCGCTCTGCCCGGGCAGCAAACATGGAGGCAGTGAAGCAAAGAAGAGATGCTGTCGCAGGTCCTCATACGGGCCCCTCGGCATGTACACACCCGTCCGCCTACGCCAAGATATACTCGTACATGTATACACGATAGGGTAGCGGCATCGTCCCCCGGATATCTGCTGCATTTTGAGACGGCAGAACTTGACCGCTTGTTCTGAGCAACGACAGAAGGGAGGGAGGGCCTTGTTTTGGCTTACTTTCCTCTTTTTTCTTTTTTCTTTTTCGTTTCTTTTTGTGGTGTTGTTTTTACTTTTTCTCGGTGGATGCTGTGGATCCGGGGCTGAGGGACAAGCTTCACAGGAAAAAGGAAAGAAAGAAAGACAAGGATTACGCAAACTTGCCTAAGAGAGGCAAAAGCAAAACCAAGCAAGGCCAAGAGAAGTAGCAGAGAAAAGAGTCGACAAGGCACAGCACAGCACAGCACATGAGTATCTGTTCCTGTACCAAAGAGCCTACTTACTAGGTACCTTACCCTTCTCAACGTCTGGGGGGGGGGGGCCTCGAGCACGCTATGCTCGCTGGTGTCTTGCGATGGCTTCCCCTACGCTACCAAGGCTAATGTGTCTCAGTCGGAAGCTCGCGTTGCAGGCAATCCAGCACAAAGGCGAGATGGGCCAATGCAAGGACAATCATTGCTAGAGGACGTAGTGCGGTGGTGATAGTTACGGGCTGTGTAATACGGCAGCCAGCGGAAGGCCGGTTTTATAATGCCGGGCTTGTCCCACCGCCGGAACGAATCCGCGGCCGAACCCAAATGACCAGGCAAGGGCCAAGGTTGGTGATTGCTTTTTTTCTTTGCTTCTTGCGGCTTGCCTGGTCAATGGCTAGGTGCAGTTTGAACCCATCTTGGTTTCAGTGCTCTTGCCAGTTGAGACATTGCAATTGGGGTCTTTGCCAGAGAGGCGGTCTGCCTCGACATATAAAGGATGGCATCTACCTCTTCTGTGCTTTCCCAAACCTTTAATTCCAACTTAACCGAGTCCACACCGTTGTTTGACAATTCAACAACTTATTTTTATATATATTTGCCTCCGCCTCTCTTCTCCCAAACTTGTCTCTCTCTCTCACCAAACGCAACACATTCGTTCTCTTCTGACTCCAGAGTCTTTGCCATTCTTTGCCGTCTGCACTCCAGTCCAACTCCAATCCTCTCTTCCCTCTTCCAACAGCCAACCACATCACCTGTCCTCATTCGCAATGGCCGGTACCGTTGTTGTCAACTCGGAGCTTGCTGCTCCTCACCAGGAGCTCAAGCTGCTTTCTCCCCCCGCGGAGATGTCGAGCCTGCCCAATGGCTTTCCTGCCGTCTTGGCCTCGCCCATGGCATGGACTGGCCAGCAGTTTGAACAGCAGCCCGACTTTATTCACCACCTGGATGCCGAAGAGCTTCGAGAGATTGACGCCGCTCTCAAGCACTTCAAAGGTGAGACGGCTACCATTGGCAGTGGCTCTCTGTCCATTCAGCTTGACTAATGCAATGGTGTGCAGCTCTCGAACTCGACGGCGATCTCGCCACTCCCGACAACTTCCCGCTCCCCACTGTTGGTCCCAACGTGCTCAAGGGCATGCGCCAGGACATTTACCAAGGTAAAGGGTTTGCTGTTCTCCGAGGACTCGACTCCAAGCAGTACTCGGTCGAGGATATGACGACCATCTATCTGGGAGTCCAGGCTCACATTGCCAACCGCTTCGGCCGTCAGGACAAGAAGGGCAACATGCTGGGTAAGAACGGAGAAGCCCCGAACCGGGCATCGAGAGAGAGAGACTAACATCAGTGTTTCCAGTTCACATCATTGCCGACAATTCCTGCAAGGAAAAATCTGAGCACCACCGTCACTCCACTTCTCCCATTGTAAGTCTGCTGCCAAGATACCCCACACAATCACTTGATGACTGACGCGAGTAGACGTTCCACAACGAGGAAGCTGGAGACATCATCAGCTGGCTCACGAGAAACGCGGCCCAGTCTGGCGGCAAGTGTATCATCGCTTCTACGTATACGGTGTACAATGTGCTCGCTGCGACTCGACCCGACCTCATTCGCACCCTGGCTCGGTCTGACTGGCCTTTTGCTCTGTAAGTGTCTTGAACTCTGATGATGTGATTGCATGGCGCAAGGGCTAACGTAGTCGTGTCTCATCCCCTAGGCCCAAGTTCCAATGCCGACCTGTCTTGTTCTACCAAGACGGCCGTCTCATCACCAACTTTGGCAGGGCTGCCCTGATGGGAAGCGCGAGCCACGCTCGACCTGCCCACTTGCCCACGCTCACTGCTAGCCAGGTGGAGGCCTTGGATGCCATCCAGGACATTGCCGAGGCGACCAAGTTCGAGTTCACCACCCAGCCAGGTGACATGCACTTCATCAACAACCTGGCGATCCTCCATCGCCGCGCGGGATTCGTCAACGGCTCGGAGCCCAGCCAGCGCAGGCACCTTGTGCGCATGCGACTCCGCGATGCCGAGATGGGATGGAGCATCCCCCTCGATCTGCAGAGCGAGTGGGACAAGGCTTTTGGTCAGGCGGGAACCCGTGTGTGGCATCTCGAGCCCATGCCCTCTGGCTACTTTCCTCTGCGATCCCAGCCCAACTAGGGTGTTCGGCCCAGCCACTCATTGGACCTCGCAAGCTGCTTGAGAGGGTTGGAGCGAAATGCCACTAATGGGAGTATTTGGTGAGGGGGCATTGCATTCATGTCGGCGTCTTGAGAAAACAACAAAAGAAGAAAAAAAAAACTATAGACCAGGTTTTCATGGAGTTTTGGGCCAAAAAAAACCTCCTTCGGCTTGCTTGATTGTTACATGTAGACATAACAGATTCGGATCACATCCGCAAAAGTTCAGCAAAGGGCACGGCATAGACTAGAAACCAGGTAGTCAGATTGGGCCAAATTTACATATTCTAGCACTTGATTCGCCTCTGCACAAGCACAAGCACCTGGTAGCCGTCTTGATCACTCACTGTAGGCCCGCGTAAACATCCTGAAAGAACCAGAAGCCTCGACTGCTTCACAGCGTTGGTTACAGGGCCAGCGCAGCCAATTGTCACATTCGGCACTAGCCTGCGCACTCAATGCCCGATTCGACGAGGCTGGCAAAATTGGGTGGTTTGAAGCATCCAGAGCTCATGATGTCCAGAGTGGAGCCCGCCCAACCGTTGGGATACCGAGACACGGACGAGTCACGAGACTAGGGGAGTGATTCAGCCGCTTACAAGGCACTGCAGCTTTTGACACAGCAAGGGTGGCTAGACGCTGTAGCAGCCTGACTAGAGAGAGAAAGAGAGAAGGGGAGAAGCAGGGAGAAGAGAAAAAAAAGAAAAAGATCCCCGGCACCGAGAGACTGGATGCCGGGTTTCAGCCACCACCCCTGCAAGGCAGCCATGCGGAATCCGAAACAATGGGAAATTCGCTTCTTCTTTCTTCTTCTTCTTCTTCTTCTTCCTCTTCTTTCTGGGAGGGGGAGAGAAGGGTCCGGATCCTTGGGGCCCGGCTGGCTTCTTTCGTACACCGTAGACTTTGTCAAATCGTCCATTGCCAGACGAGACTTCAAGTTTGCAGACTCCAGATAGCCTGGGCAAAAAGGCAAATGCAGTCACAAGCGCACTGATGGAGAAAGCTAATGCATGTTCGTTTCTGCGACAGACCAAAGCAAAAAGCTAAACACTTGCTCCACGGCACACGGTAATGAATAATGAATGCTCGTACTGCACGAGCGGTAGTCTTCATACGAGCCCATTCCGTTGCCGAGTTGAGAGTTTGTGACGGGTCACATCAACATGAGCCCAACAACGCCCAACAGAGGACGGAAACACCAGCCGGCGAGCTCACCTCCCGTGACCCCGACTTCATGTGCAGCCAGACCCAGACGCTCGGGGTCTAATTTACCGCATAAACCATCCTGGCCCAGCAATGCTCCTCCATCGCCAAATGTCTCACCACCATCGTCACATGGCCGTGTGTTGGTTGGCCCATCACCACAATCACAATCGCTGATCACTCGTCCCCCTCGCCCTCGCCCTCTCCAATGCTGCAAAAAAAGAAGAGAAAAAGCAAGAACCTCTCTCTCTCCCTCTCTCACGCCATCCCACGACGGCACGAGCTAGCATTGCATTGCATTGCCGTCCACGCTTCATATTCCCACAGCAACTAGCGGCAAGCCCATCTCCCGGTAATCAGATTCTGTGCCCACCCTCATATCGGCAAACCACAACCATGGCCAAATGCCCCCCCCCCCCCGGCTCCCAGCTGCACGGCTCCTCCAGCGATCCCAAACATCTCCCCATGCCCGCGCCACCACGTTTCCAGACTGCTTCGGCTTGGCCCTCCCGCGCCTCGTTGCTTCCTGTGTCTGCAGGTGCTGTGCAGACCAAATGACGCCGTGTTTCAGCACCTTGTCTTGTCGTCTCGTTTCCAAGAGTGACGGGTGATTTTTTTTTTACCCAATACAGGCATATCAGCAAACAAATTAGCTCGGACGATAGAGTACCGTACACGTATTAGCAGTAGGCACAGCTACATAGTAGTATATGGCTAGCCATACACCAACGTGCCCTACCTACGCATACATACTGTATCGGATGAATCAATTACACCGACCCTATACCAATCCAAAGAGCCAGCTTCGTAAAGAGCTGCTTCTATCTTGTAGCCATTCCAGGGTGTTTCGCGCTCCGATATTACTCGCAAATTATCGTTGCCAACAATACACGTGTATACATACACAATGCTCCCACGGGACAGCCATTAGAGACCCAGATGCTCCCCCCTTTGTTCGAGTCTTTCCCAGTTCTCGACAACAACGTTAGGCGAAATGGCCATCAAATGGAGGAGAGGAAAAGCCCAACCCATTCAAATGAAAGCTTTCCTTGTGTTATTTGTAAATTCTAGCTTGACGATTTGGATCAAGGGAGTGACTACATGTATCCATAATCCCAAATAAATTACCCAATTCTCTAGAGGTACACGTATTCAATTGGTATAACGCAAGATTACTCTGATATCTACTACTATCTCATGCATTTCCTCTACTAGGACATTGGATAGATTCTCCACCAAATTGTCACTTCTGTCTCCAGCCCCCTCAGACTCGAAGGGCTTGCAATCGGCTCTACGCATCTACAAGGGGGGATTTGACATGCAGGTCGCAACTTTGTCAACCAAGTGTTTACAATTTTGCCATCTAGATAGGGAGAATGTAGCCATGATCAAGTACATGGTGCAGATTCTCGTAGTATTACCACAAATTCCCTCCGTTAGCCTCCAGTCTGCAATAGACGAGTACCAGTAGTGAAGCGCCTGGACTGAGGTAGGGAGCTATATCCATGGTCCTCGTCTGCGTAGTGCCATCTACAGGCTCTATTTCGCTTTAGGTACGCCTCACTCGGTTCAAGCAGATAAATAGATCAAGTAGTTGATTGTAGATCAATTCTATGGAATTTCACACTCTATTCGCGGCCAAGCTATTTGCGATCTATCTCTGCAGCTAGGAGTTCTACAAGCGTCTCAACCATATTGCCACTGGAGCCTTGGTATCGGGCTTCAAAAGTACGACGTAAGATCGACTTAATACCCACCGCTACTGATTCCAATCCCATACGATTATTCCTGAGCATATCAATCGTTTGTACCGCGCTAGCACTATCTAGAGCAGGTGATTCTCTCAACACTGCTTGCAGTTCATCCATATTCGAGACGGCTGGAACCTCTACTTGTGTGCTAAAATCCCGTAAAGCATCTAGATCTTTTAGCGTCCAGTACTGTGACGTTGTAACGAAGACGAGAAGGCGATGTCCCTAGGGATTCATTAGTCATGCATAATATAAAAAGAGTACAATCACACCACATCATATCTACCTTTGGAGGCCTTGCGGCAATCAGCACCGTCAGAAGATCCAGTATAGCGTTGGAGAATCGTGGGCCTATCGGATTCCAGCCAATCAATCGCTCAAAATCGTCCAGGATTATGATGCTGGCAGTTGACTTGTAAGCGTCTGCGAATGCCTTGTGGATGTAGTCTCGCTTTCCAAATTCGTCCCGGTAACCCGCCATGTCAGATGGAGTCACCAGTTTAATAAATGGAAATCCGGATTCCTTGGCAATGTGCGCTGCCAAGGCTGTCTTTCCAGCACCTTTTGAGCCATGAAACAGCACGGCAGAATGAAACACTTGAGGATCGAGCATTACCAGGTTTGCGATACCCATGACCTTGCGGATAGAGGCGTCAACATGACCAGCATATCGAATTATGCCCAAGTCAGTAGCCTCTGTGAGTTTGGATTCGGACACTCCAAAGGCAGGTTGAACTTCATTCAGAGCGTTTAGAAAGTCTGCGCGAGTAATCATCGGGGGCGGGGAGTCTGTTCGAATTGTAGCCATCGTTCCCAGTTCAGTGTGACGCGACAGAGCACACGAAGCCGCTGATTTGACAAGACCATTGATTTCGGCACCTGAAAAGTTCTTGGTGAGGCCTGCCAGCTCCTCAAGGTCGACATCGGGGTCCACCGTGTTGTTTTCTCTCGCTTTTGCGGTGTGGATGTTTAGGATTTCGAGTCGGCCTGCCTCATTTGGCAGAGGGATCTCGACGTGCACTTCGAGACGACCAGGTCTCAAGAGAGCCTCGTCAATCAAATCTTTCCTGTTGGTCATTCCAATGAGGAGAATGTTGTTGAGCTGATCGACACCATCCAACTTGGATAGAAGCTGGTTGACAATGCTGTCGCCGACGCCAGTACCTCCGCCTGTTCCGGATCCACGCTGCTTGCAGACAGCATCCAATTCGTCAAAGATGATAATGTGAAGGCCACTCTCATCACCCTTTTCTTTGTATTCCTTTTCAGCATCGGCAAAGAGCTTGCGGATGTTCTCTTCAGACTGGCCGACATATTTGTTGAGCACTTCGGGGCCATTGATGACCTTTGGCGGCCTGGCATTGAGGGTCTGGCCAATCTTTCTCGCAATCAATGTTTTTCCTGTTCCTGGGGGGCCGAAGAGAAGCATTCCTCTGACGTGCTCAATGCCCATATTGGCGACCATTTGGGGGGGGAAAACACGAGATGCGAATGCACGGCGGAAAATAGTCGAGATTTCGCCACCCAACCCACCAATTCCCATGTCTTCAAATTTGAAATTGGGAGCAAGGATTGAATTGGGGTTTTGCGCCGAAGCCGAGGCTTTGAGATTCAAACCTCCTTTGGCATCGCGATGGAAGTTAACACGAGTTTGGTTGGTAAGAATACCCCTAGCGTGAGCCTCCCTTTGCATATGTTGTTTGTCATCTGCCATGGACAGATCAACCAGGCCAACAGTCTTGACCACGATCAGAAGCGGTATGTTTTGAGCGTCCATGAGAATCCTCTGCCCGGGAGCGAGGATCTGGTTCTGAAAAGTATCGATGAAGATCTTGGACAGATAATCTTCGTCGTATGGGCCCTCTACCCTTTTAGTCGGTGAAGCGAACCCAACCTCGACATCCAAAGAGCCCAAATATGCCTTGCTGCCAGACGCAAAAGGATCAAACACCTCTCCGGTGAAGGTATCTCCCATAGCAACACGACACCATGTGCGTTGGGGGTCGGACAGACTGATGCAGCCTCGAGGATATCCTGGAATAGGTTTCGCTGTGACGACGAACTCGCCAGGTGGCTGGCCGGCACGGAGAAGAATATAGTAGTCTGTGCCATCGCGTCGAGGAGGAAAGTCTTCGGCAGAAACAGCACACCTAGGCCGCATTAGATGGAAGACATATCGAGCATGGGGAAGAAGAGCACTTACACGTTTCCATAGATCAGCCTCGCTTGCAAGGACCTGTCTGCAACTTTCTCGACTCGCAGTGACACCACCCGCCCGCCTCCGGACGGCCCCTTCTCAGTCTGTCGCGGCGGCTGTGCGAGTGGTTGAGAGTATCCTTGAGGGCCGCCGCCATATGGCGCCTGCGGCCCACCCCCATAAGGCCGGTATGGTGCGCCGCCAGGAGGAGCTCTAGACATGGTTGAAGGATGGTGTGTTGTGAATTGTGTAGATGGGAGAGCGAAGGGGAATAA
The DNA here is from genome assembly GCA_001721665.1 of Trichoderma pleuroti. Taxonomy (NCBI): domain Eukaryota; kingdom Fungi; phylum Ascomycota; class Sordariomycetes; order Hypocreales; family Hypocreaceae; genus Trichoderma; species Trichoderma pleuroti. The sequence continues at coordinate 80,268 of MDJU01000063.1, forward strand.
TCCAAGGAGTGGTGAAACAGCAGCTTCTTGTATCAAGGCAGGAGTGACGCCCCGCGAACCATGAATGCAAGTTGCCAGAGTGGAGCGTCGTAATATTTCCTGATTGGGTTTAGCGCGACTCACTACCGCCTTTGTGCCTGCCCCTAGGCCTATAATAAGCCCCACTAAACCCTACGAAACTCTTTCAAGTTCTTTCATTACAGTACCTTACTAAGAGGACAGGTTGTTATTGAATGAAAGAGAAGTGGCGATGGTGATGGTACCATATGACTAAATAGGTAAAGGATTACAGGACAGCTAGCTTTTCAGCAATCTCTTACTATTGCTACATTCCTCTACTATCGCTACTTTCTTCTAGTATCTGCTACTTTCTTCTAGTATCTACTACTTTTTTCTAGTATTTGCTATTACAGCTATATCCATCTAGAGTCTGGTATTTTCGCTGCGTGTCGTTTTCCATTAGAGACACGAGATACTAGATAGCAAACTTGTGGTGCTGAATAGGTAGCCACTCCCCTCACAAACCTTTCATAGATTATACCCAGGTTGTTCTCAAAGGGAAATGGCCATGTTAGCTTTCTAGTGGGGTAGTACTCAGTCATAGTAAATGAAAACAGCAGTGACATCATATGCAGATAGGCAGCGACAGTAGCAGAAAGTGCCACGTTTGGCTTGCCAAGGGAGTTTCTGGTGACTACTTCCATCAGGATCCCAAAAGGTTTTGCCTTTACTTCTACTGTAGGCAGTAAAAATGAATGTGGTAAACGTTGCTGGATAGGTACCCAGTACTACCCCCATAGGTATAGTAGGTAGTGACGGAGAGTACCTTATCTGGGAAAGTACCTGCAGTAGTAAATCAACTGGAAGACTTCAATTCCTTTCATCCTGCTCTGATTGATACCTAAATTCCACAGTGACCAGATCAGTAGCCAACCTGGAACGCTGAATACATGCACCTTGGGTGGTTTCTCCCTGTTCAAACGGCCGTGGGTGACGTACCGCTACATAGGTAGTGCTGTCCCACCCGTAGACTGCCACGCCTTTCCAAATGGGGCCTTATCTCTTATCAGGTCCCCTGTGAGTGTCACCAATTGTGACAGCTACCTAGTACCTATTGTATGTACGCCCAGCTTCGTCAGTTGAGACGAAACAATTCCGGAGGCCATTTACAGATTCCACCATGCCGCTGTAAGTCATCTCATTGTAGCTCCAACACTCAGTGCATCTCACTGACATAAATTCGATCTCAGCCACCTGCTAGGAAAAAAGTCGTGGAATGTCTACAATGCCGACAATATCGCCCGCGTTCGAAGAGACGAGGCGGCCGCCAAGGCTGCGGAGGAAGAAGAAGAGCGGCGCATGCAAGAAGTCGATGCTCAGAGACGACTGGCGATCCTGCGCGGCGAATCACCTCCCCCTATAGAAGATGAACGAGACACCGAACCCGAAAAGACAGAGGGTGCCCCCAGTAGCGCGCGATCAAGATTCCCTGGTCAGGGCCGCAAGAGGAAGCGGCCAGGGGAGGACGACACCGAGTTCGAGCTGCGTTTGGCGCAAGAGAGGAGCAATGCAACATACTCAGCTGTCGAGTCCAGTCGTAAGCCAGCGAGCTCGGCTCCCATTGTCGATAGCGCCGGACACATTGATCTCTTTGGCGACCAACGAGCGAGGGCGCATGCAGAGAGGAACGAAGAGGCCGAGGCCGAAAAGAAAAAGAAGGAAAAGGAGTATGAAGATCAGTACACCATGCGATTTTCCAAAGCGGCTGGGAAAGATGGCATCAGCAAGCCCTGGTATTCACAGCGCGAAGGAGTCGCTCCAGACGCTTCGTCGAGAGACATCTGGGGCAATAACGACCCCGATCGCAAGACTCGCGATAGTCGGCGAATCAACTCCAATGACCCATTGGCTATGATGAAGAGAGGCGCGTCGCAAATTCGCGATCTGAAGAAGGAGCGCATACGGATACAGGCAGAGAGAGACGAGGAACTCAGACAACTGCGTAAAGAAGAACATGGCGACAGGCGTAGGCATCGACATGGAGGGCGAGAGGGGCGAGAAGGAAGAAACAATTCAGATTCCAGAGGGCGTGATTCAAGCGGAGGGCGGCACAAAGATCGGGGCCCGCAGAGACGTGAGCGTCACGATGATCACCGTGAGAGGAGACGGCACAAGGAAGAGGAGCGGCAAAGGCGGCATGGACACTCGCGCTCGCGCTCCCCGGACCGGAGGCGCCACCGGCACCGGCGCGATGAAAGATGAGGAGTGGGAGATGGACCTTGCATTGTAATACCCAGAAATTAATGAATTAAGGCGAGCGTGTACATGTCTCTAGCTGTTGAAACCAATCAAGCAAATTCCAAAACAACACTGGGTATCATTTCTCCGTCCACGGAAGCTTAATCTCAACGGGCTTCATATCCTGCGCAACCATGTCGACCAACGCCTTCGCACTCCAGGCCCCTCAGCGCCTGGTCAATCTTGCCATACGTAGCCTCGCTCAGCCCTTGTCTCTGGTCGCTGTAAATGTCCAAGCCCTCCTTGGTAAACAGCGTCGGCGCAAACCACGTCACCGCCCACCTCTCCGTCCTGCCATCGGCCAGCGCCTCCTCGCCCCAGCCGAGCAGCTCCCAATGGCTGCCCACGAAGAAGAGCCAGCCCTTGCCGCGCCAGTCCCAGCCGCCGGGGCTCTGGGTGTCGACGCCGGCGACGGACTTGAGCGCGCCGGCCCTGTCGTTGGGCTCGTACTCGACGAGGTCGTCGATGCGCGGGCGGCCGTCGGCCTTGGGCGGGAGAGGCTTGTAGCTGATGCGGACGTTACGCGCCGCGCGCCACATGGAGAGGGTTGAGTGCGTGACGGTCCATGTTCGCGAGAGCCAGTCGACGGTAGGGGCTGCGTTGTCAGACGTCGCTGGTGAGTATTTGGAGGGGAGTTTGAGAGCTATCGTGGGGCTTGGCTCTGCCATTGAGGCTGGTGAGTTGCTGGCTGAAGGGAATGTGTGTGAGTTGTGAGTAGGAGATTCAGCTGGAAGGGATGTCAAGGAGCCGTTGTACGGAGTAATTGTCATTTTATGAAATTGATGTCTCAGTGTATGTTCATGTAAGATGAAACAAGAAGTGTTATGGCTGAGAATACATTGTCTCAGACGCCACTACGAGCCCGAGACCAACCCGTTTACGTCCTGACCACAATTGAATACCTAGTAGGTAATACAAGAATATTTATAGACCTCGAATGAATACCTGATATCAATTACCGATGCAGCACGAAGCAACATGACGTTTTCCCTCTCTGCTACAGGTAAGCTCCAGGGTAGCTATACCAGCAAATGGCCATGCACAGCCCCGCTTTAGAGCCCGCCTCTATTGGAGGCTTAAACTCATCCACAGAACGCGTGACCCAAGATCGCAATCACGAACCAACTTCTTCATCGTGAGCATTTTCACTCATCATCGCATTGAAAAGTCTCACAACCGGTTCCCTCCACAATCCTGAAAATCCTCGATAGCACTGTCCTCCCGGCCTCCATCCATCCGTCTCCCAGCTGCACTTGACATCGCAAAAAGGCCACACCCAATGGATGCGCCGCTCGACGACGAGGACATGGCCCAAGCCATGGGCTTCTCCTCCTTCGGCTCCCAGAACCGACCTCAGAAGCGCAAGTATAACCCCCATGCCGACGCCATCGTCAGCTCCGACTCCGCGACTGCTCAGCGCGCGGCCAGGCCATCCGCCACCGGGTCCAACTCCACGCCGCTCGGCCTTGCCACCAGGAAGCCTGACCAGGCCGCCGCCAATGCTGACGAGATTGACCTGGATGAAGAGGACGAAGACGAGGACGAGGACAAGGTTGACGGCGACGGAGCTGCGTCAGATGCGACTGGGATCCCCGAAAGGCCAGGTGAATCATCAGCGCCGGCGTTAGTGCGCCCTCTAGGATTGCCAGATCGCCCACCGCCAGGGATTGGCTTCACGGGCTCCTCCAAAGGTCACCGGGACAGCCATGGCGCAGTCCAAGATGGCTCACGACGCACCGTCGAGTGGGAGGGATACTATGACCCCTCGTCAAACGAGAATCCTTGGAGAAGACTGGAGGAATCGAGAGGCTTACCGTCCTTGGGCACATGGATCCCTCGGGGCCATCGAGCAAGCGCTTCAAGTTGAAGGGGGCCAACCTTTCGAATTTTGCTTCACCGCTACCGTTTCATTTCGACCAATGGAATTCTTTGGCAAATCCTACAACACACAGCATCGGCTCAATCAGATCAGCATTACGAGCAGACAAGGATACTGCAATTTAGCTTTTTTTGAGCTGTTTTCGGATTATTCGCGGCGATGAACATCACATCACGTGATGCTTCCAACCGAGACAAGGAAACTTTGCAACAACTCATCCTTTCAGTGTGGGATGACGACAGGCCCTTTGGTCTGGGGCCAGTGATGGCTTCAACACCTACGCCGAGGCGACCTCAAACATCAATGGGTGCGGGACGACGCGTACGGGAAATGGGACCATTCACACCGGGAAGCCAAGCTTCAGAGGAACTCTTCATCACGTCCAAGACTGGAAACGGATACTTTTATTGCTACAGAGCTTACAAAACATCCTCATCCTCTTGAATTAGACTCCAGGGTGCCCACAGCAACGCCAACAACGCCAAATAAAGTAGTACTTGCTTGCCTCTGATTCCCGCCGATACCCATGCAGCAATATTTCATCCCCAATAGGAAAAGCGCTTTCACATCCATCACATCTCTCTCTGCCTCTACGGAGTGCCTGCTCGCTCGCTCGCTCGGTCCAGCTCGTCGCACACCCCTGGTGGGGAAGAGGGCCGTCGTGGGCACCGAGGACCCTGCAGCCCTCGTGGTTTGCGCGAGATGGTCATTGGAGCCCCCCCGGTCTTCCTGCAAGCTTCGAAAGAGGAGTGTACGTTCCAGCCCTGCTCCCTGATTGCCATCATCTATCCAATCATAAGTCATTATTGTCGTAAGTTTCTCGTTTCTCACCCCCACACCGTCACAGCGCCAAAACGGGGCCTGTGGCGGGTAGAACCGCCCGGTCGTAGGGCTGGTAAAGCAGCAAGAGATCTGGCATATCCAACCCTGCAAGATTGCCGCGCGGTTCGCGCCAAATTCAACGTCGGTTCATGCTAGTGAATGGAACGCTTTCCTCCCTAGTTGAAATTGCCTAGAGTGATGCAAAAATGTGACTGCCAAAAAAGGCTCAACTTTTGTTCGTGAATATAGCCGTTGGTGCAAAGATTGAAGAAGATCGCTTTTTGTGAAAACGCCGGAAAAAGTAGCCTTGATGAAAAACACAAAAGAAAAACAGTGTGGAAGGAATGGATCTTTTCCCCGGTTTAGTTGTACTCTGGGGAGGGAAAGCGCTGGCGAGCCTTTGCATGCTCCTTGGGGTGCTTTCGAGCAGCCTTTGCGTTGAGAGATCTGCGTGTTTGGTGGCCTGAATTAGCAGCGATTCTTACATGTTGTTTCTGCTCCCAATTGTGCCCTGCTCCGCCACTTCGACCGCGGAAAAGGGTAAACTTGCAAAGGGGGCGACACTTACGAAACTTTCTTCTGAGTCCACTCTAGGTCGTTGCGGACTTCCCTCGCATCCCGCATGCCCTCGGAGAACCGTTCACGGGTTCTCGCAAGGCGAGCCTGGGCCTGCTTCTGCAGCTCCAGGAGTTCACGGTGCTTGGCATTGAGTTTACCAGAACTAGTGTAGAGACGGATATTTTAGCCCAATTCTGATAAAGTGGTTCTTAAGCACAAGAGAGAGAGAGAGAGGACATGTCGTCGTATAGAGCGTCTTCTCTCCACTCGAGACGCCTGTGCTTTCGACCACGTGGAGGGAGATTACTTACGTCTGTGCTTGAACTGCCATGCTCCGATCCAGAG